>PVIC010011110.1:0-42000 GCA_004025085.1 Thryonomys swinderianus
TTGATTGTTGGTGGGCGTGTCTCCATGCCCAGCATTATATGTGGTTACTGGGGATTGAACTCAGGACCTTGTGCTTGCGAGGCAGGCGCCAGAACCACTGAGCTAACCCTCCGGCCCGAGCATGTAAATTTTATATTTGGTTACAGCTAAGAATTGGGATAAACAGTTCAAGAACAATATTTATATAGAAGTTACACTGTCATTTTAATAAAGACCTGTACTAAGATGGTCAGTTTGGTTTACCATGAGCGACAATGACATCCCTAAACCAATGTCATGGCTAATAAAAAAAAAAATCAACTTTTCATTGGAATTTGAAAAGCACAAATGCTACTTAACATTGATGTGATAAATTAATAAGGAGCATAAATAAGGGTTATGATATTGGGAAGAATGACAGAAATTTCAGGTATATGTCATTATTGTGAGTGACCTGGAGCCCTGATTCCCTCACCTGTCTGTACTCCAGGGTCTTCAGTGTGAAGAACTTTTGAGAAAAAATTGGTCCCAAATCTGCCTTTTTAAAGTCTTTACAATTGTGACTATTTTTCTATGCTGCCTTATCTATAAAATTGAGTATTAATGACATCATTAAGGTTCCATAGGTAATTTAGGAGGGCTTACTAAGTTTTTCTTTAATGTGGTACTATTTTTTAATCTAACTTCAAGAGAAATACTGGCAAGGAAAGAGTATTGATATTCAACATTAAAAGAAACTAAGCTTCCAGTCTTTTAGTGAATAATGCAACAAGGTTTATACAAATACCCATGGCACATAATTCTGGTGGGTGTGCCAGTACCCTGCCTGGAGTCACTCTCAGCTTTCATCCTAGCGACCTCCTGTCCTCCCACTTGCATGCTTTTTTAGTCAACATGCAAAACTGTTGAGTAATCATTGTGCTTGGGTGTTAATCAGTTTAACCAATCTGTAGAGAAGATGAGAAATTTTCAGTGATGATTAACCTCCTTCCTCTGTAGCTATTATCAAGGGCATTCTGCTCATCATTATTACTTATAAAATCTAATTTTAAATGTATTATTAATCTTTTCTCACCAGATGACAAAAGAATATCTAAGTGATTATTTAGCAACCAACCACCGGCAGCTGGTACTTCAGTCTGGTGGAAGTCACCATGTGTTACTGCTTTACCCTACCATAAATCCTTAAAAATGAGCAGGGAAGAGGCAAATTAAGTTCATCAATGCCTTTGCATATGAACCATGGAGAAACACCAACATTTTACTGCTATTACCAACCGTCAAGGAAATGGGGTGGGAAATGAAGGATATCAAAAAAAATTGATATATATATGAATTAGTTTAGCTAACTTATGTGACTTCCATTATAAGTGTCCTCTGAGAATGCCAAGATGCCACACTCTGAATTTAAAACCAAAAAATTCCTGCTTATTAATATCAAAGAAGATTAGTGCAGCAATTAAGATAAAGTGAAAACTATGCAATAGAGAGAGAGCAGTGATGTCACAGCTTCATGGTTTAACTGAGGACAATTATGCTTTATATGGACCAGTGACTACTGTATTTTTTTCATTAATTCTCAATTGTTGGGCTCTAATATTAACTCATAAACTACTCCATTTACTCGCTCCTTCCCTTCAGGTTCTCAGTGCAAAGCTTGGTTAATTTTAAATTTGACGCTTTAAATCATTGCACTTCACAGACAGAGTTAAAGAATGCTGATACTCTAAAACAACAAAAAAAAGTAATGACATATGTTTAAATAAGGTTTAATTTGGGAGAATAATAAAAACAGACCTTTGGGGGGCTAGTTTATTTTGTTGAACCTGAAGAAGTTAGTTATTTTGTGTTATAGAGAAATTATAGCCTCCACTTTGCTGGAAAAATTAAACATAGTAAGGTTTGAGATGAGTGTGAAGGGCTGATAAAATAGAGGTTAACTTTCTTACCTTTTCCTCTTTCTACTTCTCCCTCCTCCATTAAATTGGCTCAGTGCGCATAGCTCTGACTTAGGCAGTGACCCTCTCCAGGACTCTCTTCTGGATCCATGACCTCTCTGCTGCCCTAAGCAGTAAGAGAGCTGAACAGTCCCTGGAACTACGTCTGGCCACTCTCATTTGCTCTCAGTTCTTTGCTCTCCCGAGCTACTGCAGATTTTCGTGGCAGGTACACAAAGCGTCGAGCGGGGCTCTCTTCAACCTCCCTGCCCTTTTCGGGGGAGTCGCGTCCCTTGCAGAGCTCTCTGACAGGGTGGTAGGCAGACAAGCATAGGTTTCACACTCCGCTGCCTCCCTGCACATAATTTTTACTCTAATGTTTTATTTTGATGGTCGTAATTAGAAAAAAATCGGAACTGTTCTTCTGTGGCATGATAGCCTCTACCTAGAGGGACGGGAAGAGGGCAAAAGTTGATCTCAGAGGTGTCATAAAGGGAAAGAAAGCAGAAGGCTTCCTTAGCCAGCTTGACCTCACGTGGATACTCGGAGTGGTATGAAACACTGACTATCAGAACTGAATAATTTAAATTACCAGGACTCTTTAGCAATTTAAATTATCATTTGAATACTTCAAGTCTGCAGAAACTAATTTTGCCTCTAGAAGATAAAAACATAAGGGAGATAATTTTATTATGTGAAGCGAGAAGAGAATAGGCACTTTTAAGACAGATTTTCCTCTGTTAACAATCGGTTACAAATTGTTTGCTCATGACTCACAGTGTCATTGTTCCGACATGAATGGGTTTGTAAAGTCTGACTATATTTCTAAGTCCTCTCTGAAGGATGTCTCAGGGCCCTGCAGTTTCAGCTCTGTGCTCCCCATTCCTAGGTCTATGTGACAAGGGTCACTTCCCTGTCCCACCACATATCATGATCCTGCTTCAATTTCATCCAGCTGTAGAATCTGGGCTCCCTTCTCTGGTTAATCCAAAACTCCAACCTTCAAAAATAATTAGTTCTTTTATGATTTTTTTTTTTTTAGATAGGGTCTCACTTTGTAGTCTAGGCTGGCCCTGCACTCACTATGTAACCCAGGCAAGCGTGGAACGCAGCAATCCTCCTGCCTCTGCCTCCCCAGTGCTGGGATTACAGGTGTGAGCCACCATGCCTGGCTTTGTTGTATGTGGTACTGATTGCTGGTGGGCGTAAGTCACCACACCTGACATTGCCATATGTGGTTACTGGGGATGGAACTCAGGGCCTTGTGCTTGCAAGGCAGATGCTAAAACCACTGAACTAAATCCCCAGCCCTCTTTTATGAATTTTAATAACATATTCCATGATACTGATGAGTAACATTTATATATAATATTGCTGTAAATTAATTATTTATATCATCTAATGTTACTGCCACCACTCTTTATGATGGGGACATTTTTAGAAACTTTAACAGAGTAGAGTAAACTAGTTTTTCCAACATCACAGAACTATTCACTAAGAAGAGCAGAAATTTGAACCTAGGTGTCCAGGTCTGAAATACGTTTAACACAACACTTCCTAATGCCACTCAAGATTTGTCATTTATGAACAAAGTTCTCTGTCAAAGTCCTCGTTTTTCTCATTGTATTCTCTGGTCCACCCTTCTGGACATGTACTCATCGGCTTGTCCAGAGTCCCCTGCCAGCTCTCTGCCAATACTGTCACTGTGTGCTCCTCGCCATGTAGGGGAGGGTGTGTAGTCCCCTCCTCTGTGGCTTGGGTCAAGAACTTGCTGTACATATGAAAATAAAATAAATCCTCTACCCACCTTGAGCTTACTGATGGTAGAAACTGATGAAGAAACAGAAATGGAAAAAGTGCGGAGATTGGGAGTGAAGGACAAAATCTATGCTTTTAAGTAGAGTGTGGTAGCTGAGCCCCATGCTTGCATAACTGGCAACAGATAACACAATTTATTCCTCTTTTTTGAACTTCACCAACATTAACTTCCAAAATTTATGATTAGAAAAATACCTTAAAGTGCCAAGGAAAGATGGTAGTATTTCCTTAGGGTATAATTAAAGAAAATCTAGGATTCACTGGAACTCACTTCTGGAGCTCCTCTGCCATCTTGAAATAGCCCCATATTACAGGCTAAAAACAGTATGATACATTATTCATTCTACTTTGTGAAATAAAGAAATATTTCAGAATCAGGTGAAAAGATGGAAGTGCGTACTCTACCTCCTCCAGTCAATAGCTGCTGCCCCAGATAGAAACAGGTACAAAGTTTCTGCACAAGAAATGGCCTTACTTATTTCATTTATTCATTATTGCTGTGAATGTTTTAAGATTCTGTTAGACACTAGGTTATTTTCTCACTACAGTTTCAATGTTAAGTATGATGATCACCATTTTATATGTGATATAACTGATATTCAGTGCTGACTGATTTTTCAGTTAGTAATGGTCAATTCGAATTCCACAGTTAGGAATAGCCATGTCCTAATCGCTTCTCTAACTCAGAGAACTATGGCCTAGGAGGAAATGAGCAAAAGGTGGGGGGTGCTGATGGAGTGACAGACCTAGACAGAAGTCTGATTGTTAACTCCTGAAAATATGTTATTTGTGTGTGTGTGTGTGTGTGTGTGTGTGTTACCATGAAATGACCTAAGAAAAAGAGTGTTGCCTCAGCACTGAGGTGGAGGTCAGAGAAGGGGAACACATGTTTAGATGTAGATTTAATGATCTATATAGGACTTAGTATCTTCCTGACTTTACTATCCTAATTTGAGCAGGTTTGCATGTCGGAGTGATAGTACGGCAGGAACATGATACAGTAGCTAACTACTGCAATCAATGTCACATATATTAAGCCAGAGGTGACAAGTATCAATAAATGACAGTAGGTGGATAGAGAAAGAAGAGATAGAAAACAGAAACAGAGAGAACATGAGAATGAGGGGAAGGGTGAGTTGGGATTAAGATGAACATTTCATCATATTTTTAAACATTTGTATGTCTGTGTGGACATGTGTGATATCCAGAGCCTTGCATTTGTTAGACAAATGCTCTGCCACTAAGATACATTCCCCACATGTTTGTATTTTTAATTCTCAGTGAGGAGATTTTGGAATTTGTAATCCTCTTGACTCAGCCTCCTGAAACTTTTTGTATTCTTGCTACCAATGATTCATCTAAACACTTCATCCCACAGTAAGGAAAATATGTGCATCTTCTGTGCTGACGTTGAATTCCTGGTAACACACCACTTCTCTGATAGAAGCAGACAAAATGCTATTGATGAAAATTTAGGAGAGATGCAAAACAAATATAGCTGTATGGTGCAACAACTTTGGTCTACATTTTTCTCTAAGGAAATAGTTATATTTGTTATATTTTGAGTGATGAACAGATTTTTTTTGAAGTTCTAATATGTTACGCCATTCACCACAAGTCTCCAGGGTATCAGCTTCATGATTTTGCACACAGGAAATTGAGGTCTGAAGAATTTTATCACCTTAAAGATAGTCAGACCTTTATCACAACTCTGAATTCCAAGCCCAGATGTTTTACTCTATCCTGCCTATCCAAATCCTTTGATTCCAAACTAGAGAATTCAAGATCATACCTTAATCTCTTACATTAGGATAAAACTTATTACAACAAAAACATCATAATAAATTGCAGACCATCATTTTAGAAGTTCTATGTGCATTCTGTACAAGGAATTTAACTTCTTCCCACTCCTCCTCTGAGATAGATTGACACTTTGACCAATACAGCTGAGCCTCAGTAAGCGTCATTTCTGCTTCTTCCATAGCTTGAGTTTTTCTTGTGCAGATGACTCTCTTCCTTAGGCCTGATGTGGTAGCTCTTTAGACAACTTTCTAATAGAAAAGAAGATAAAGTAGACATGAAGTTACTGAGATATTTGAGGAGAAATATTATCTGTTGCTAGATAAAACAGTGTGAGTGAAACAGGAATGACTAGAGGTACAAAGAGACTACTTTGGTGTTTTTTTTTCTAATACAGATGTTGCCTACAATATAGAAAAACAACTTCAAAATTTTTCCATAAGGCTCCCCCAGGTTGTGAACATATTTTGACAAATATTATGTTTTTGACTACTTGCAAGAAAATAAAGTATGAAGTACTATAATTGGAATAAAAAACTGAATATAATAAAAAGAAATGTAACCAGAAATTAATGTTTGAAATGTCTTTAAACAGCATGCCTGTTCCTTTCTTGAAGGCAAAAACATTAGATGTAATAGGTATCATTTATATTTTAAAGTATTAAATAATTCAAGACAACAAACATATGAATTATAAAAAGCAAAGATTATAGATAAATTAAAGTATTCAGTCATCATGTCATTAAAGAGGAAAGTGGGATTAAAAACTGAGAAGATGAGTTTTAAATAGCAATGTCTTTAGATGAGACATAACTTACACATATCAGCTTTATTTACCATGTTTTGTATATCTGATAAGACAAATAACGGTCTATTTCAAAGATATATTGTATAAAAGTGCAGTAAGGGGCCGGAGGGTTAGCTCAGTGGTTCCGGTGCCTGCCTTGCAAGTGCAAGGACCTGAGTTCCACCCCCAGTAACCACATATAATGCTGGGCTGGAGACTCACGCCCAACAATCAACACCGCATACCACAATGCCGGACATGGTGGCTCACGCCTGTAATCCCAGCACTCGGGAGGCAGAGACAGGAGGATTGCTGAGTTCGCGGCAGCTTGCCTGAGCACCATAGTGAGCTCAGGGCCAGCCTAAACTACAAAGCGAGACCCTGTCTCAAAAAAAAAAAAAAATGCAGTAAGACAAAAAGAGAAGCTTGGAGAGACAAAAATTAGTTCTACAAAGTGATAGAATTTATTAGGTTAGTTGGCCATGTACAGAATATGACTTGAATACATTGACATTTCAGACTACAATATTCATGTTGGTTGGGCAAATTAGCCACAAACAGTGATGTCACTCAGGCAACTAGCATGAGTCATGAACTCTGACCTGGTGTCAGGATAGCAGTGGAACCAAGGAAGTCCTCCCTGCAAGCAGTTTCAGTACTGTCTTCTGGGTGTTTGTAAAGATCCATCAGGGATCAGTGCTTATACCTTAATTAACCCAATACACGGTCCCTGAAGACAGCACATAAAATTAAGCTTGATTTTATTCTCAGGATTGATTGACTGAGCTTGATTTGATTTTATTGAGTGAGAAATGAAAAAGAAACACTTTTTGACATTTGTTATGATATCATCGCTTTAAAAATATTCTTAAAACATGAAAAAATTTAAAATGGTTCCTAAAATTTAACTACAGACGTAATGTATACCCAAGGGAAACCTACATTTCTACAAGGACTTGAAACAAATATCTTTTCTTTTAGTCTTGAGCAGTGTTAAACATTTCCCCTAAGGAATTTTAGCAACGGTAGAACATTATTTTTAAATTAACTTTTTCATTAAGTGCCTGTTTCCCTTGAAAAGGGAGCAGCTGTTAGTGCTGGCAGACTTTTCCCCCCAATTTATGAGTGCAAATCAAAAACAATTTGTTTTGTGAATCATCTACAGTGTGACAATTTGTCTACAAATATGTCACTGCCTGTTGTCTTCGGTATGTCAATTGGATTTAGCCCTTATTTGCAGAGAAGAGAGTCAGGCAGCCTTGGCAGCATCCCCGCCTGCCGCCCTGGCACGGCAGCCTCTCCCTCACTTCCGGTTGCCACTGAGAACCGCAGGGAGCGAGAAGCCACACACTGTGCAGAGTGTGGGCTCAGCAACACTCGGCCAGCTACAGAATTAGAGACCTGGGCTCTCACGGAGAGAAGAGAGAGCTGCTCACGCAGGGGCAGATCTTTCTGTGCAGCACTTTGATTAAGTCTAGGAAGCACCTTAATAGACTGCCATTTACTAGAAAGGATCCTTTTAGAGACAAGTGTTGGGGGTGGAGTTTTTTTTTTTTCTTTTTCTTCTCCTTGCCTCTGTCAGCTCCCTCGATATTGAACAGCTGATGCTTGCATTAAAGAAAGATCAAATAAAAGGGCTTGTTCAGCATTTACCAGAGGGGGGAAAAATGGAGGCTTTAGCTCACTTCTATGTGAGTGTATCTTTCATACATCAGCTTCAGTCACCCGATGTGGTAGATGTTCACCCCGCGGATTTAGTCCTCTCCTGCCTGAGGTGATGTCCCTGCCCAACCCGCAGTCTCTCACTCCGGCGCCTCTCCGGCGCGTATGTTCGCAAGACAGACCTGAGCTGGGGAACCCAAGAACCTCAGAGAGTTATTCCCGCCGCCTGTGGACTACTCAGAGGCTAGCACGGTTACTCTGTGACAAATGATAAATGTGACAAAAGCACTCACAGCAGCATGAGTTCTGTGATAACAGAGCCACTAATCCTCATCCTTTTCCAAGTGTTTCTTCTTTACTATGTAGTTTTTCCTTCAAAACTGAGCTGTAGGAGGAAATGGCAAGTTCGGTGGAAAAATGATTACAAGGGCAAAACAGTGCAGGGCGTGCATTCACTTGCCGCATGAATGTTGATTGTGGGTCTTTAGTGAATGGTTTTAGATATGTTTGAATATAAATTTCAAGATAAAGGGCATAACCAGGAATATTTACCTTGTCTCAAATATGCAAAACAGTAATCTATGCAAACATTTAAAATCTGAGAAAAACCAAATATAACTTATTTTATACTGAGACCTTTTAAATATAAAGTGTTTTTTTAAATATAAAGATAGGTGAAGGAGGAATTCAATCTGCTTCCATCTTTAGAACAAATTACAAAGAATGTCTGAATAAAAATCGGGCACACTGACTCAGTCCCAGGGCTTCCGTGGGACCCACAAGGATAGCTCTGCCAATGTCCAAAGAAGACTGGTGCGCTGCTGCTCCATACAACAAAGAGTCTGTAGGAAGGGCACACCGCGGACAAGGGAGAGTGGGCACTGCACATAAAATTAAAGTCAAATACGTCAAAATGTACACCAAAGTACAAATCTTTAATTCTGCCTCCTTCCTAAGATCGTCTACAGGACGTTCAGGGAAAGCCTGCCCTGGAGGATCTAGTCAACCTAAGAGGAGAGATGAAGCTGCATCCATTAAATGCCCCACTCAGACCACCTTACAGTAAAGACAAGATCAAAGGTAAGAAGACTATGACAGGAAAAAGTTACATTGACTTTTAGATCTTTAGATAGTCTGAAATAAACCTGTACATGAAGAACTTTAGCAGACAAGAGATTTACTGCAATAGATAAGCAAACAAACAGGAAATCAGATGAACTAAAGACCAATAAAGGAAAACAAAATCATTAGCATTTTTACAAAGATGAGAAAGTATTTTATCTATGAAACCAAAACAAGGTATTATTAAAAAAAAAAGAATAGTGTTCCTAGAAATTAAAAGACATTCATAGGAAATTTGGAAGGTTAAGCAGATAGAATTGAGGCCACTTTCTGGAAAACAAATGAGAGGCAAAGATTAGGAAAATAAAATTTTAGGAAATTATTAATGTATGAATCCCAACATACAAATTTATGATTCCAAAGGAAAATAAAGACTAGAATGAAGAAAAGAGAAGATGAGAATTCATTAATGTTTCTAAATTGAAAAGGTTTACAAAGTCTAACAAAATAAAAATAGACCCAGAGTCAACAGATGCTCTTTTGAAGGGAGCAAAGAGAAACTTCTACAGCTGGAATTCAATGGTGGCAAATGGAGGTAACAATTTTGAAGTTCTCAAAGCATCTCTAGACCTAGGGAAAAGTAGACCCTCAGAACACAGCAATGTTAATAAAATACAATTTGCAAAACTCTACTGGCAAAGAAATTTCTTTAGTAAATCAATGTTAGGGGGGTTGAGATAACAGAACTGTTAGGTGGCAAAAGTTAAGGAACTTTAAAGAGTAACAAAATACACTATGCAGATCCCACAGACCTTATTCACATTTTGTTAACATCAGGAAACTAAAAAAAGACAGAAGCAAAGAGACAGAGATAGAGAAAGACAGAGAGAGGAGAGAAAAAGAGATTTCAAAAAGACCACTATGATCTGGATTTAAATAATATTAAATATTTCATTTTGATATTGTATCATTCTATCATGGTTCTTTGTATTGTTTTGTTTTGTTTACATTTAAAGAAGGTCTCATCTGGAATCGCCACATATTGAAATGACCTTATAATACAATTGACCTTATACTATAATTTTTGAAATTTGAAGAATTGCCAGTTTCCCTACCTTCTCTTAAAAGGTGCCATGGAGGACAGTAGGCGCCAGGTGGAGCCATGGTGCAGAAACAATTACAGGCCGAAGCTAGGGAATGAGTATGAGGGAAATCAATGTATTATCTTCTCTGCTTTTCTATGCATTGAAACTTATGTCTAAAATTATATTTTAGTTTTAAAAATTCTCATATAAAATCAATCGAATGATAGAAAAATATGAACTTTGTAGAAATATAATTTCTATATTTGTCCATTTAGTATTACCATAGCAATATGCCTGAATCTAGGTGCTTTATGTAGGAAAAAAGGTTTATTTAGCTTTTGGGTGTTTTGTTTGGTTGAGATTCACAAACCCCAGGCCAGTGTCTGCTCAGCTCTGCTGAGAGCCCTCTGGTTACACCACAACTTGCAAGATGCTCTCATGGTGGAAGCACATGTGAGGAGAGCTTAGGGATCCCACGGAAGGCCAGTCGGGGGGACCCAGAAGCCTTGCTGCTCATCTTGTTGCATCATCCATTTCATGAGAACTAGGCAGTGAAAACGCACAGTTCTCTTCCCAGAGCATCACTCCCGGTGCTAACTATTCTCATTTCGGTGCCTCTTAGAAATTCCACCGCCCCACGCTCCCACACTGGGAACCCAGTTTCCAGCACAGGGACCTTTAGAGGACACCTTCAGACCACATCCAAACTATAATGCAGCCTCAGAAATGATTCTTTTTTATATCCTCTCTCTGAAATTACTTAAAGGAGGAGACGGTACTCCAACGTGAGAAACGGAACACACAGAGGAGGATAGAACATGGAGAATGCAACTTGAAAGAGAACCCCTTAGAATAACTTTTTTTTGTTCTTGTTGTGCATATGGACACAGTTGACAAAAGCACACAAAGCCAAAGGCAAATACGAACCTTCCTTATCATGTAGTCCTAGAAAAGAGGGATTTTTCTTGGCCTCTGTTGATCGTAATTAGACAGGGTATTGAGATTGATTTAATAACACTAACACTAGGAAGTGCTTTCTGCAAAATAGGTTCTTTAGAAATGGGAAAGCGCCTGTGAACTGTGTTGAGTGTCCCTCGAGGCGGACACTGTTCTGTTTCTCACACTGGAAAAGCACACAGCTCGCCTTTCCTTTAAGCTGTTAGGGAAGAGAGCCTCCGCACAACACCCCTGTGAGCTTCTGGTGTGAGACTCAAGCACAAGCTGTGGTTTGCTCAGCGAGGCTGGTCTCGGACCCAAATCACCTTTAGAATAAGCTGCGACAATAAAAGGAGTGTGAAGACCCATGCTGACATGGAGAGATCAACATCTCCTAGCTGCATCCTTAACTCTTACTTAAACCCGTGTGTCCTACGTTTACTATTATGCTCTTCCTTTCCATAGTTCGGGTTTTCACTTGAGATCCTGGCATCCTATTTGACCTTATACGGTCTACTGGGTAGAAATAGACCATATCTGATTCACTCCAGAAGTAAATTTATCGAAAGAAAGAGTGGTTGCTAAGTTGCCGAGACACAAAGGATCGGCCTCCAGAAAATGAAACAGTCACACAAGGAGGCTACGTGTGCAAAGCTGGGTACAAATCATACCACAGAACACTGTCTGTCTGTCTGTCTGTCTGTCTGTCTGTCTGTCTGTCTGTCTGTATTTTTTACAGGGTTTGCTTCTCGTATCATTAGCTCCCAATTCAGAATGAGAATGATAGGTCAAGCGCCCCTCGCACCGCTTACATCACGATGTTGGAGAACGGTGATCCAGCTTCCAGCAAAGGTTAACAGAGGACATGTCAGAAAACCAGGCATAGGGCCCCAGGGTTTGTCAAACAGCAGTAAAGAGACTAGGAACAAAAGAAAGTCACAACTCATTCTGTATCAGCACAAATCTGTTTTTAATTTTATTACTCAGTAATGCTTTAGGACTATCATGCCAAGTTTCTCAATAAAAGGAGGATCATTTTTTTGGGGGGAGAAGTGTATTTGAAGGAATTCTGTGTAAATTTATGGCAAGTACTGTGAAATGTGTGTGAGGAGTAGGGGTGCTCTAATCATTAGGGCCTTCCTTTTTAGTTGTGCTCACAAAACGCAGGGACTATAACCATCTCAGTGATCAAAACACTCACTCTCCAGCTTCTAGAGTCTGAGCAGGGAGCCAAAGGCCCAGAGAGATGCACCGTGTGATCCATGTGCAGAGTCCACATCAGATAGCAGAGAACTGCATAGGGCACTGAGTTCTCTGGGCTGATCTACACTCCAGAAAGTTTAAGTCGTGTTCTACAGAATCAAAATGCTGCATGTAGGAAATATGATGTTGAGTTTCAGATTGCACAAGTCTCAAATACTCGATTTTTCAAAAGGGATTGTAATAACGATTGATGAAACTGAAATATAAAAGTTAAAGCATTTTAATGATGATTTTATACAGTCAAGTGCCAGAGTTATATTAGAAAACACCTACAAATGTTGTCTATTTATTTATGGAACTGACTTGTGAATTTGACTGTTGTGACAGGAATCATGAAGTGGTCCAAATTATTATTTTTTTTTCTTTTAGGCTGTGGCTTAAGTAACAACTATTGATCTCAGTGCAGTAGACCCTTGATTTACAAACTCAATTCATTCAGGAGAGCTGGTTGTAACATAAGTTAGCTAGACTCCTCTACACAGCCTTCAGAGTCTCTCTCCTGAATACTTTTAGGTTACAGTTTCTTCCAGGCAGGCCTTATTATTCTTAGAGAGATATTGGCCCAGGATTTCCCAACTGCACGTGGAAAAGGATATTGTGATGTTCCTCCCAGCACTCTTTAAAGGTTAAATTTGTATCTGAGAGCTGGGTGTGGTGATTTACACCTGCAATCCTAGCACCTGGGAGACAGAGGCAGAAAGTTTGCCAATAGTTCAAGGCTAGTCTGGGCTACATAGTGAGTTCAGGATCATCCTGCACTAGCAAGTGAGACTCTGTCTCAGAAAACTTAAGAAAAAAAAAAATTGTACCTGGCACCATCTGGCAGCACAAGTGGACAGCATTCAAGCCATAATTCAAGACTGGTCATAAGTCAAAACTAAAACTCTAGTTGTAGCCCAAATTGTCCATATGACTGTCAGGCCATTCATACAATGAGGGTTCATTTTATCTTACGTGTGCCTTATACTGCTAGAGCTCAGTGATCAGTGTTGTGTTTGCAATATAAAAATATCTTCATTCACTTTGCAGAAAAAAAGTAAGGCAGTACATTAGAATGATGTAGATGGTAACCTCTAAAAACAAAAGTGATTGCCTACTCTTTGAATACAGTGATAAAAATACTTGAAATAGCAATTTGCTTATAAAATAAAAAAGATATTTGAAATAAGCAATTATTTTAGGAATTCTTAAATTAATAGGCAACACATATTGAATTCTGTTACTCTAATACGTTTTTATATTTTATAGCTTATGTAAAACCTGAACTTATTTAGGTGACTGAATTATTAGTAAGTTGTCCTTTTCAGCTTCTGATTTCTATTAGTTTGTAAAAGAACTTTACATTTGCATTTAAATAGGAAGGAATTGTGATAAAGATTTCAATTAAAAGGCTGTCTGTTTGGGTTAAATTCATTTTTAATAGGAACAGTAAATATTTTTCAGTTGATAGAACTCCTACTGCAAGATCAGTTCCTTGTTCTGTTTTATCTAGTTATGTCAGGTGATGCTCAATAAAGAACACTGTAATCTTAGCCTCTGTTCTTCGGAGAACATTTCTCATTTCTTTCTTTGTTTTGTGCTTTCTTGAGAAACTAGAGCAAATGTCTGAATAGTACTTGAGAAAAAAGATGATAAGAGGCCACTGAATAGCTACAACAGATTCTTAAAGCACATTTATATATGTATATATACATATATATATATATATAACTTAATATATGGTACTCAAATAAGTATATACAGATACATGTGGAATAGATTTTGATTTTAAAATTATTCTTGCTAAATTTTTCTAAGAAAATTGTCAATAAGAAATGTGGATAATAATGTATTCCTAAAATGCTCCAATAAATTCAATTTATTAAAAAAAATTTGGAGAGAAAAATTATCTTAAAACTTCAACAATAAGAATAAACTGTAACTTCTGTAAAAGGATAACCATTGTAAAAAATAAATAAAACAAAAAAGGAGTAACCATTTGTTAAGTAGTCATCACATATATGATACATTTTTTTTCAGTTTGTTTGTATTTAAAGTATATGAGATTGCCATGTACAGGCTCACTCCTGTAATCCAGGCACTTGGGAGGCAGAGACAGGAGGATTGCTGAGTTTGAGGCTTGCCTGGGCCACATAGTGAGCTCAGGGCCAGTCTGAACTACAAAGTAGACACTGTCTCAAAAAAAAAAACATACATATATACATAAATGAATACATAAATAAATAAGTACATGAGATTGACATTTGTGTCATGGAATATGTACACTCACCGAACATGCCTTGAATCTTTTCATTCTCTTTGCCTACCCCACTTCACTTCTCTAACCTAGATCCCCTTTCCCCATTGTCATTGTTATTATTTGTTGTTCTTGTGGCTACTATGTTTAATTAAATCTTACGACATGAACAGATTATGTGCAGTGAGGGTAGTTGGAACATGTTCATGGAGACCTTAAATTTTTTTATGTTCCTCTCTTTCTTCCTTTGGCCCTAACCATGGACTCTTGATCCCCTCCCCATTTTCAAAAGGTTTATCTCCCTGTTTCTTACATTTTGTTGCACTTGTTTTATACTTTCAATTACTCTTCAAGAGGTCTTCAAATGAGTAATATACTTTTGAAATGGAATGAAGCTCTACAAAGACAATATCAATCTCCTGTAAACTTTATTTTTTTTTTACTTTTAAGCCAGTCATTTGTAAGATTTGTAGATGTGCCCTCAAATTCAAACCAATTCAGTTATTTGCATGAAGTCTCCTTAAAGTATTTCATATTAAAATCATTAATATATGTGAGACAAATTTTCAGATAGCTTCTCTTTATTTTTACATTTACAAGCATCTAACTTGTTTTTTCTTTTTTTAATTAATTACTAAGAATTTCACTTTCTTTTTATTATTAATTAATTAATTTATTTATTTATTTATTTTTTTGAGACAGGGTCTCGCTTTGTAGTTCGGGCTGGCCCTGGGCTGACTATGTAGCCCAGGTAAGCCTTGAACTCAGCAATCCTCCTGCCTCTGCCTCCCGAGTGCTGGGATTCCAGGCATGAGCCACCACTCCCGGTTCACTTTCTTTTTAAAAAGAAACTTTGCAACCCTTTCCACTGTACATCTCTTCTGGGGGGAGTGAAAGAATCTAAGCATTTAAATACAGAATTGGAACATTTAATTAATAGTTTCTGGCATCCTACTAGCAGAACTCACTTCAGTGTGTAAATGGATTAAGTTTTCTGTTACTCCAGCCTGAAGATGTCCTGTCAGTTGGTTTTTCAATCTCAGGTGTCTAGTTAAGGAAAACACAGGGGTCCAATTCAACCTTTAAAACTCTTACTTTTGACTGGAAAGATTGCTGCTTTGAGATGCAATGGGATTTTCCACAGCAAACGCAGCAAAGGATTATGCTTTTCATTGCTCTCTGAACAAAGAATGAAGTAAATTGGTCATATTAATAGGGGATTTTCCAGGGAAAAATTTTATATAAATTATGATTGTATCTCTTGCTTCTACTAAAAATTCATAAGAAAAATGATAGATGTTGGTTTAAAACGGCAATGCTATCTTGAGGAATTGCTCTTTGCAAATTATTACATACTTAAAATTTATATGCATATATATTAGCCACACACACACACACACACACATATATCTATATATATATATATACTATAGATATATGTGTATATATATGTATATATATAGATATATATACATACACACATATAAAACAGAGAGGGAGTAAGAGAGGACATTTTTAAGAGCTACAAAATCTGTTGCATCTGACCTTTTCAACTGTTATATTCAATTTTTGTTATCCTTAGAATTCATTTTCCCCTTAGTTTGTCTGTATTTTTATGCAGTCTGTAGATTGACTCCTTCATGGTTGATCTTTTCCCAGCCATATTTAACCACTGATCACAGCTGAAGTGATTAGAATGATGATAAAGTAATTCAAATCAGATAAGATGGCTGAGTTCATCAACAAACCATGCCGTGGGCCACAAATTTCATCCATATAACAACAAGCTAATCCAGTGCATTTAAGTTAGACACGAGGAGAATGCAACTTCTAGGAGCTCTCTGTAAAATATTTATTTAGTTTGTGAAGATTCATTGTTGTAGTGATTTTATCTCAAAGTTAGCTACATATATATTGAGATTTTAAAATTATACATGGCTATGCAGCACCATGTGATATTTTGATACTTGTATACATTGTATAAGGTTCAGCATTTCTGTCTCCTTAAATATTTATCACTTTATGATGAAAAAACCTACAATATTTTGCCTGGATTCACCCTTTTAGATATACAGTACATTGTCTGTAGTCATTCTTCTGTGCAACAGCACAAAGAACAGCTTTCTCTTACGTACCTATGACTCTGTGCCATTGACTGGTCATTTCTATCCCTTCCCTCTCTTTCTCCAGCTTCCAAATCTCAACTTCTGCATGACCAAGTTTTCCAATTTTATATTTGAGTGAAATATTTTGACACTAATCTTTCTGCGGTTGGCTTACTTCAGTAAACATACAAAACTTCTAGTTCCATCCATACTGTGAGAAATAAAACTACTTAATCACTTTGAGTTGAATAATATTTTGTTGTGTGTATGTACCACAGTCTCTTCATCTATTCATCAAACAGCGGATGACAGGCTGTTTTTTTCCATTCTTTGGCATTTGTGAATGCTACTGTCATGAAGGTGGGCATGCAGATTTCTCTTTGGTTGAATTTCTTTTTGCATACACATACAATAGATTGCTGAATATATAATACAGTGGCTTTAAATTTTTGAGAAACATATTTTTCCACAATGATTATCTTCATTTACAACTCCACTAAGAATGAACGTATTGCCTTTATTCACAACTTGTACATGCTGTTTTTATTTCTTTGATAATACCTATTGCAGTGTAATGAATCAATAACCTATTGTGCTTTTTGAATTTCCCTGATAATGAATGATTTGGGGCATTTTAGGTGACTACCAGAAATTTATGTCTTCTTCTGAGAAAATAATATATTTAGGTGTGTTGTGAATTTTTAAGGAGAAAATGAGAAATAATAAGATTAAAAGTGATCAAGATATGTTAAATTTATGTTCCAGCTTTCCCAAAACCCACAATCATGTAATGTTAATGCACACTGAAGAAGCATTAATAGTTCAAAATTACTAGGAAGACAGTCCTTTTCCCAAAATATATTATTAGAAACTCTGTTAAAGGCAAGCTTACTGTACATGTGTTTATGTACTTCTAAACTGCTGATTCTAGCACTGTTAATTGTATATCTGGTTATGCTAATACTATGCTACTTTGATTACCAAAATTTTGGGTGCAATAACTTCACTTTGGTTTATTTTGTTTTACTAAATAATGTTTAATTACTTAGGGCTTATTTTATACCTTCATATTTCCATGGAAGAAATAATTTGAAATTACTTCTTCTAGTTCAATAAGAAAGTAATTGGTATCTGGATAGATATTTCACTGAATCTTTAGACTATTTCAGAAGTGCACATATTATAACAACCAGTGACCATGAAATGTCTTTTCCTTTATTGTCATCTTTTTCTTTTATTTCATCAGTGTTTCATTATTGTTATGTTTCATCAGTTTGGTTAAATTTATTTTTAGGATTTTTAAGCTGCTGGATATAAAACTGCCTTCTTGAGCTCTGCTTTAAATAATTCATCATCAATACATATAATGACTAATGAATTTGAATGTTTATTTTGAATAGTTTTTTTAATGAAGATTTTGGTATTTCTGTTTATTAGATCATTTGGAAACAGAGACCATTTGATATTTTTCTTTAATCATTTACATGTACTTTATTTCTTTTTCTTGACTGCTTAATATAATTATAATAGATTAATATCACTAGAACAATGCAAGCTATTGTTTTGTTTTGTATGTATTTTATTATATTAAGATATTTCTTCTAAACAACCCAAATGTCCATCAACTCTAGACTGGATGAAGATGTATTTTTTTTTTTTTTGGTAATGAAATGGAATATTACTCTGCCATAAAGAATGTTGAAGTTG
Organism: Thryonomys swinderianus; assembly: GCA_004025085.1. Lineage (NCBI taxonomy): Eukaryota > Metazoa > Chordata > Mammalia > Rodentia > Thryonomyidae > Thryonomys > Thryonomys swinderianus. Next base: position 18,378 of record PVIC010011110.1, read on the forward strand.
AGTCATTTATACTCAAATGGACATTCCTTCTGAATTAAGTTATATGCAGGCTTGGTGGCTTAAGCCTGTAATTCCAGCACTCAGGAGGCAGAGGCAGGAGGATTGCTGAATTTGAGGCTTGTGTGGGCTACATAGTGAACTCAGGACCAGACTGAACTACAAAGCAAGACCCTGTCTAAAAAAAAAAAATAAATCATGTCTTTTGCAGGTACAAATTCTCATCAAACACATTAGCATGTTATTCCCCAGAGTGCACCTGTTGGTCTTTCACAAGATCTTCTCTTGAGGAACTCCACACTCTTAATACAGGCTAAAGAGCCCCAAACTGGATGATTATGAACCTGTCAGGAGGTGAGCTGCTTGATCCTGGGCAACCAAGGTAATACTATTAAAATTCTATTTACATTATGCTTATACTTCACATTTGCTTTTCTCCTTTTGTGCTATTGATACAGCACACATAAATTAGTGTTGAATATATTTTCATGTATTAGAAATGCATATTAAAAATATAAAGTCCATCAGTGTAGAATATTAAGAAATCTCCAGGATGATTACTTATCCAAGTTCTTTTGTATATTTATGAATCTGTATACATAACATATTTGTAGGAATACATTTATAAAGCATTTATTTAATGAAAATGATAGATATTCTGAAATATCATCTAAATACAAATTTTTAAGAATGGCATTTTTATGTCACATTATATAATGCATACAGTGATATGTGTGTATATGTATATATATATATACATATGTATATATATACATATGCATAGATACTGGTGTAGATATAGATATCATTTATTTAAAGACACTGGGTTCATACTTTTTATAATAAAATATCCCAAACACCATCACTTCCATAAACAAATAATATTAGTTGCAAACAAGAAGACATATAGATCTCATTTAAGCCAAATGAGGTCATTTTCACATGCATAGAAGACATATTTCAACTCATTGTGGCTTCTATTAATCTCACTAGATGCTTATGTATTTTTATTATATAATAACTCAATATAGTAATTTTAAATTTATTTTTCTGATGTTTCTATCCAAGCTGTCAGTTTCATATATGAATTGAGTAGCTTTAAAAAATTTCATCCTCAGTCTTCACGACTGCTCAGAATACAGAACTTCTTGTTAAATTCCTGCCAGCCAAAAGCTTCTCTATCCAAATCCCTCTCTGAATTTTATTTCTTTAACCCTGAAATGTAATAGTATAGCAATAAACACACAATTGTTAAATGAAACAAAATTGGCATTCTTTTCTTTGAAGAAATGACAGTTTTGAAATTGTCATGATAACTTTGACCAATTTCAACCAACTGCAACCTTGCTGTTCAAAGTTTATAAGCATTAAAGATAACATTTTTTAAATCTTTATTGGTACATTGTATATACTCATTATGATCACAGTCAATATTGGGAATTTGTACCAGTATATGACACAATCTAATTCTCATTTTTCCCTTTCCCCAACCCACTTCATAACCCCCCACCAACTAAATACATAATCTTTGTTTCCCTTTTTTATTACCATTACATTTTTTTCTTTACCACTACTACACACCCAAAGATAATTTTTTAATGCTTACTTATTGAGATTTCTGTAAAAATATAGGCCTTAGCCATAGTTTTACTGATGCATATTCGACAGTCACAGAAATATGCTTGCAATTAACTCTATTTTCAAGTCTGTGAGACTGCTCCATTAAATGTATTTGTCAAAATGTGCATAGTTTCAAAGACATTAAAAAGTTTTTAGGCTAAAAGTATGACTGGAATGACATCAAATATAAGCATATTTTGACTGACTGGCAATCCAGTTGAATTTAGCCAGGGATTCAATAAAATTAAATATTTAACACATATTGGGTGGTAACAATATTTTATTTTCTATTACATCTTAATTATGTATATTGGGCTGAATTACTTTGTCATTAATTTTAATATATCCCTTTCTATCCCATATTGTATTTTAAGACATCTATTTCTCCATTGATAGAAATTATATTCCTTCTACAGTGATGAATACAATGTTTTATGCTTGTTGTATATTTCTACACAAATAAAACAGATTTTTTTCATTCTTTAGAAATATAATCCTTAATTAATTAAGTCAAAGTAATATTTTGGGACTTGAAAAACTTGAATTAGCCATTAATTAACACCTTAATTTTCTATAAGAATGTCAATAAACATTCAACATGCATAAATAATGGGACATAAAATTCCGGAGTTTTTGTACTATAAAAATTTTTAAATGTATTATTTTAAAACTAATACAATGTAGTTTGCAACTCCTATCTTCACAAACTAGAGCATTGTTCAAGAAGCATATTAAGTCTATTTATTGCGCTAAACTTTTACTTAATTTCAATATATATGTAGTTATATATGCATGTGTCTATATCAAAGAAAATTTTACTTCTTTAATAAAGTAAGTTTATCAGTACATTTTAGAGCTACATTATGATTACATATTCATTGAGAATTTATATCTGTTCATGACATATATCAATTATTTTATCCCATTCTTCTGAGCTCCTTTCAACCGCCCACCATGGTATACATAAGCTTTGTTTCTGTTCTTTTTTTCTTTTTTGCATCCATTTTTTTTTTCTTTTCCTTCCTTCCTTTCGTCTACACCACCACTTCCCTTCCTCTTTTTTCTTCCTATTTCACAGTACATACCACACATTCTGGACCTTATTTACACCTTCAGTTTGCCACATTAGGTAAATTATATGGTCTTTGCACATATGTGTCCTATTTATTTCATTTAGGAGTATGGCCTCAAGGTGCATCCATTTAGCTATAAATGACTCTAATTTGTCACACTTTATGACTAAGTAATACTGTTTTATTTAAATGAAAAACACACAACTTCTTTATAGTCTCCAGTTTGATGAGAATTTGGGGTATTTCCAAGATTTAACTTTCAAAAAATTGTGCTCTATAAAAATAAATGTACATATGTTGCTGTAGTATGATGATTTTAATTCTTTCACAAATACACCCAGCAGGGAAATACCTGGGTTATGTTTAAGTTGTTGGCACCAAAGTAATGATAAAGCTTGGTCAGTGTACATTATAATAAATACATGAGCAAAAATATTCCTTCATGTTAAAAACTGAAGTACATATTTTCCACTGTTTATCCATTTCCTTTACCTTAGAAATATTTTTTTTCTATTTTATTGATCATTTTGTAGTTCTAGCCCATATTTTTGTCCCTAGGTTTTGGACACCATAGGATAAATGTGCAATTAATATAAAATTATAAAAATCATAAAGCTTACTCATATCTCTTTGGTCAGTGAATATTCTGTGTGTTAGAGTAATGTTTTTTCAATTGTAATATATACATAATTGTTATCAATTTTATTCTTTTCAAACATTACAATTACAGATGATAAAATGTTGAATAGTATATTGTGGTTTGAGTAGGAAGGTCCTTTTATAATGCCCGGCACTGTGGTATGTGGTATTGATTGCTGGTGGGCGTGAGTCTCCACGCAAGGTCTCACTTTGTAGTTCAGGCTGGCCCTCAGCTCACTGTGTAACCCAGGCAAGCCTCAAATTCAGTGGTCCTCCTGTCTCTGCCTCCTGAGTGCTGGGATTACAGGTGTGAGCCACCACGCCCAGCACTGTGGTATGTGGTACTGATTGCTGGAGCACTGTATGTGATTACTGGGGATCAAACTCAGGACCTTGCCCTTGCAAGGCAGGCGCCAGAATCAGTGAGCTAAATCTCCGGCCCTCATAATCATTTATGTTATGTCCCATGAGTGCATTTCAGCCTGTAGCCTGCTTTTATGAATAAAGCTTTTTTGAGACTCAGCCACACTCATTTTTTATATTGTCTATTGCTGATTTCTTCCTACAATGAAATAGCTGAGTAATTACAACAGGAACTACCTGTCCTACAAAATCTAACATGCTTTTTATTTGGTTCTTTACAGAAAAGATTTGCTGGCCTCTGTGCTATAATCATATTAAATTTTTCCCGTGATGAAATGACCCTGTGCATTATTCTGAAACACTCTTTATTCATGAGAAAATTCTTTACATGAGCAACGTAATTGCAACATTTTGTGTTGGTGTGAGTCGCTACACTCACTTTATGCAGCACTTTATACTATTTTAAGTGGCTATGACAATTTGTGGCCCAGATTATGTCTTGATTTCATATATTTTCTTTTTATGAGAGCATTTTTCCCGCTCATGAGTTTGTTGAGGACAACTAACAATCTTAACTACGTATCATCTTAAATAAGAGGTGCAGCATTTTACATACAAGTAGACTTTATTCAAAAGATTTACTGCAGTGCTATTCAAAGAGAGAACATTTTGCCTCATAGTAAAACTAGCCTACAAAGAGTAGACTGGAAAGGTCACTATGGGTTGATATTTTGAAGGTGAGGTAATGGAAGAGGAGAGTTGCTTGGCTTGGATACTTTTTCTTTATAAGTCAAGGAATGCTAGAAGGCTCACCTTAAAATGCAAATCCAGGGTGTCTAGAAAGTAAGCTCTAAACAGTTTATCCACAGCCATTTTCTAATGTAACTCAAAGTACTTTGCTTCAGGACAGTCTGAAGTAGTATATAATGGATAACTCTCATGATGTCAGTGTCCCTATGTATAAAAATATAAGTATACCCCCCCCAAAATCTTAGCATATTTATATTAATTGACTACTCTAGAAAGGTAACTCTGTGCTATATTTCTGCCTGAGATAGTGAGGACAAACAGACCAGGATTTAAGTAGCAAATAAAGTGTCATGGGATATTTACTACCACTTCCCTTTGGTAGTGGCATAAAAAGACAGCAAAAAACGTGCACATTTATCATTGCACTGATAAGACAGAAGTCATATGTGCAATCCACAGTCACAGTTATGCCACAGATTGTGCGTGCTTGGCTCTTTTGGGTTTGCTTAACTAAATAGTTAAATCACTGAGTTTCCTGGAGCAAACCAGATTTCTGATTTCTTGAAACAATGTGATAACACCAGATATGCATTTCAGTGTTGACAGGAGTATTCAAGACCTGAGTAACAGCTGGGCTGTTTGGAAGAGACATAAAGTGTCCAAATTAATGTGATTCCTACTATTGTATTTCATCTTTTTGCCATCACAGTAAAGTGTCAGGTATCATTTGTCATTGTCCTGTTTCTACAGCTCTTTTTATAGCGGAGAAATATTATATCTAGTCTGTCAATGTCACAAGAAGAAAAACAAAAACAAACCCACAAACCTGCTTTCAAGAAAAATGGGGAAAAAAACATATTTCTTTGTGACCTACTTCACTCCTTTACATTAGATATAAGTATACAATAAGTACTTGAATTGACCAGTCTAGGGCAGAAATAGATTCTTGGGATTTATCATTTTCAGAAACATTTCCTAGTTTTTCTTTGCTCTGAGATTATAGACTGTTCCTGATGAGTTGAGAATGCCTGTTCTCTCTCCAAATACGTAAAATGCCAAAATCCAGGCATTTGAAAGAGAGTATGAGAGTATGCACTTATTTATCAGTTAAACATTTGAAACAAGCATTAAAGATTATTACTAGTCTTTTCTCAACTATCTCATTAACTCTTAATTGTTTTTTAACCTTTTACTGATATAAAGCTGAGATGGGAGAGGCAGAAACATAGAGATACAAAGGAAAAAAAAGAAGTAAGAAAGAATATTAAGAGCTATTCAGATAACTTGGGGTAGCCCTGGATTTCATGCCACTGCACATGTGTTCTCTCAGTTTCTGCACTGTAACATTTCCATGACATGAGAAGGAATGTTACCCCAACAACCTCAAACACAACATTTCTTCTATCTGGAGATATCCTCAAACTTAGGTGCTAGGGCTTAGTATCAGTATGCTAAAGTCATAAGTGCCTTTTTTTGTTAACACTTAAGAACATATGTAATTACTGTTTTCTGAATTGTTCTCCTCAACACCATAAGAAGTTGGAGACAAAGATGTGCTGTCATAGTCTGTGTTCAAAATTAACACTTTTTTTTTCTTTGAAATATTAAATATAGCCAGGGATTTAGCTCAAATGGTTCTGGTCCTACCTTGGAAGCACAGGGGCCTGAGTTCAATCCCCAGTACCACAACAAAACAAAACACCTTAGCTCACATTTTGTGCCACTGAAATATTAAATATATACAATATATTATATTTATAATTACTTCATTGTATGACTCTGAGTACTTTGAAGTCTTATTTTGCTACTTTCATGTTTGCTAAACATTTCAATACATTTTAAATTTTGAAATTATTCAAGTGTTATACAAAATTTTTTTAAATTTTGAAATTATTCAAGTGTTATATAAAATTAAAATGAAAGGTGATATAAAGTTCCCGTGTGAACTCTCCAAAAACTACTTAGCAGAAAAAAAAATAAGAAATCTTGATGGTTATGGGAAGACTGTTTTAAAAACTGACATAGGGTAAACTTTGTTTATCTGTATTGATTGTAGCAAATCTTTCCACACAGTTCAAATGGGCTATGACTTCAGGGAAACTATGTTTTTTTTTTTTTGGGGGGGGATGACATTCTAACTCAGGTTTGAGTTCAGAAAAGGAACAAAAAGAAATATCTAGATATTGACAGTGTTTCTAGTGGGTTTGCCCACTAGAAAAGTTGTTGTGGAGATCAGAGAGTTACTGAATTTTATAATTTAGTTTCAATTTTATAATTTAGTTTTTTCAATTTTATAATTTATTTTCATATCATTCCTTGATATTCAGCCTTGATTCTTTATCAAGATGTTTATTTGACAGCCTATTTGTTGGCTTCTGCTTTCAAATATCAAGAAACAATTGAAAATTTCTAATTCAAGTCTTAAATCTCAGACATAAATAGAAAATATTTAGGGCATTTATCTCCACATGATGGATTTACCTTGCCCTGTAGTTATAGAAATAGCACCTAGAGCCTGCTCTAAAGATTCTTACCAAGAGTAAAGTGAAACAATTATTTGATGGGGGTCAGAGTGGGAGAAGACACCATTTGATTTACCCTCTCATCTTTAGGTCTGACCTAGCCTTGAAATTTTGGCTACAGAATGTGTGTACGCAGCATGGTTTTGTGCTATGATCTCTAGCAATCTTTTGAACACTTGTAATCTGTCTGTGAGAATCTTTTCCTGAGGCTCAGCTTTAAGAATATCTCAAAAAGGAGAATAGTTTCAGGGTGGTGTCACTCTTATTTGACTCTCTACTAAACACTTGGTATTGTAGCAGATAGGAGTCTGCCTTCCAGAAAGCATGCATTCAGGGTTTGCTTTTGTAATCTGAGTTGAGATCCTTCAGGCACTCAGCGTGTTGGCAATCCCCTGTAAGACGGTATCAGCAGGAGACAAAGTGAAGTAAAGCGGATTGTATCTGACAGAGCTCCTTAAGTAAGTTGTTCAATTGATGGAAGAGGTAGGAAGCCTGCCCAGGGTGATTAATTCCAATGACCTAAACTTTTAAATGCTTCTTGTCTCTTATTATTTTCCTGAAGAATAGCTAAAAGTGCATTCTGGAAGAAGCAGTGTTTTGTAAAACTTCAAACATTTCAAATCTTATGTTGTGGAATAATTTTACTGTAAAGGAGAAATTCTAGAAATGAAGTGCATGTAATAATCATAATATCATTACAGAGATTCTGATTTTGTGGTCTCTGTGTTGAGTCTGTGAATTTGTGTTTTTAATAAGCAGATCAGATATTTGTGATACAAATAATGTAAGTTTAGTGGTTTTACTTGACTGTATCAAGAAATGATAGAACTGCAATGGAACTTTTGCTCTTACTGACCTTTTATAGTTTTAACTTTAGTCAAGCAATTGAACAGATATTAGTTTGAAGAGTTAAAGCAAAGAACGTCACTTAAGTTCTTAAAGGAAAGAGAGAACTAGAGTGCTTTAGTCAGAAGTTGTCCTTGAAAATAGTTTTCAAAGTGCTAAAGAGGAAAGTAACTTCTTGTGCCTCTACTCATGATTTGATCTTAACATTCTCTTTGTAATTATGAAAGTATTTTCTATTATTTTTAAAAGATCCATTAAATCTCTTCACAATAGCATATAAATATATCTCAAATTAAAAATCTCATTGAATTAAATAATACATCTTGCTCTCATTTAGTTCCAATTGGAAATCATAAACATATATGTAATTTGTCTTTAATCATGAATAAACCTTATAATTTATAAGTACTCTTGGTATCATTTAGTAGAATATTCCAGGACTCCACCTTTTGGGTGGAAAAAGACATATAAAAACAGTCATATTTTCTAATTAGTTATTGAATCTAAAGCAATGTGATATCTGTATAAAGAGCTTATTGTAGAATTAGTATAATTTATAAGATAATAGCTCACAGATGAATGCACACGTATACATAGATACATAAGTAAACATATTCAGTATTAAAAGTAAGGCTTATTATGGTATAGGTTCCAAGGAGGCCTTTTAGGAAGGTGGAAGCTAGCTGATTAAATACCAAATATATCATAATGATGGTACTGAAGTCTGTAAGAACTCACCAAAAATATTTGCAAACAGAATTTCTTCTCTATTTGAAAAAGCCACAGACCTGTTTTTGAGTTTTGCGTCCAGTGGTCAGGCCTACTCAAATTACCTATAATACTTTCCCTTAGTACAATTCAACTAATTAGGAACCTTAGCTTAGTTACTATTGCACAACCCCTCTTCAGGAATATGCAAAACAATGTCCGTGTGTGTGTGTGTGTGTGTGTGTGTGTGTGTGCGCGCGCGCGCGCGTGTGTAAGTTTGGGGAAGTAATGTTATTAGACAAATTGAAAATCATTTAACAGAAGCTATTAATTTTAAATATAATGTAGCTCTATCTGGGAATATCAGGTCAAAGTGAATGCCTATATAGAGAGAGGATGTACCTTCACACATTTAATTCATTCCATAATTCTGGCAAAGATGGATGAAATGTTTGTCACCTAATGTGGAGTTCTCTAAAAGAAACTAAATTTTGTCCAATGCTTCTGTTGGCAAACCAAATCATTGATGAGCAGGATTTGTGAACCATGGCATTACTGTAGAATATTTCTTATATTTATTCTAACTCATTTGTCAAATGGTAAGTTATAATATTGCTGATGGAAGAGCATAAAAGGAAAGAACTAATATTATTTAACATAAAATAATTTCTCAAGAAACATATTTAGTACCCTGATTAGACTAAATTTATTTACCCTCATAACTAGCATATATTTTTATCATAATAGCTCTTTAACACCTGAGGCACATCTTTATAAGGTACATAGAAAGTTTTCTTCCTATACCTTACTTATATTCGGTATTTATATAATGGTATATTGGAATATGAATGAACATATTATAAAAAGGAGAGGATTTGCAAACAAAAATTGGTTTTCTACCTTAGTTTAGGGTTTTAAGACTTCCATCCTTGCAAGTAATATCTAAATGGCCTTATAATCTTTTAGCACTGATGTACTCATCAAGTGCAGATATTCCAAAAGAAGTCAGAGACAATACTTTTCAACTCTAATGTAGCATGCAAAATATTGTTATTACCATAACAATCATTGCAAGTAAAAATACTGCTGTGATACAAGCTCATCAAAAGTGTCTCACATTGCTAGTTGCAATGTTTCTAGACAATAAAATTGTCTCAGTTTATTTGCTAGATGAACAATGTGGCATTTGCTGGCTAGCTAAAACTGCAGATAGATTTAGATAAACTTTTAAGCTAAATGCAGGCCAATGTCCATAAGATATAACAAAGTGATTATAATTTTATAATAGATATGTATATAATATATATGTATATATTTATAATATATGTGCATATATTATATAGTGTGTGTGTGTGTGTGTGTGTGTCTACAACAAGATAAAAGTCCAGGGCATGTAAGAAGTATATAGGGACAAACAACCATTTATTATTTGAGCTGAAAACTTCTAAGTGCTCAAAATTTGAACATAGGTAATACAAAGTAGCAACCAGAGATTATAACCTAATGAGTAATGTATATGTCTTTGAAATCCAATAATCACTTCTTAAAAGTGACAATCATAAAAATAAATAAGGGAGAGTCATAAAACAGAAAAGGGTATACAATGTGGAATCCTAGATTCTCTTTAGAAAAAAATGATTTATTAGGAGCAAAATTGATGAAAGCAAATAGTTTAGTTAATAATTGTAAGCAGATATTAATACTGTCTTTGATCAGAGAAATATGACTAGATGCTATACTAGGGAAAGCTGAGGGAAGAATGTGCTGTCCTTCTCTCTATTGTGTTTGATTAGTACGACAATGAACTTTATGAGTAAACTTGCCTGGGGCATGGGATACCCATACAGATGACCTTTCTTTTTCTCTTTGTGCCTGAGGGAGTATTTCCAGAAAATTAACTTTTGAATTGGTGGGCTAAGGAAAAGGGATGGCCTCCCTAGATGTAGGGAGTTTTTTATAAAATCCCTTGAGAATGTGAATAAAACTAGGAAGCAGTAAAGGTTCCTCTTGCTCTCTGATTATTGAGCTTGGATAGCTATCTTGTCTTGCTCTTGCCACTTTTGGTTCTTAAGCCAACTAAAACCAGACTCAATCTATACCATTGATTCTTTGGCTCTTAGGGATTTGAACTACATTGTTAACTTCTCTGGTCTCCAACTTAGAGACACAAGATTGTAGACTTTCTCAGGCTCTGTAATCTTTTGATAAGATACCTTAAAGTAAATCATTTATGTGTCTGCACATATGTGTGGGAGTGCCTTACGATAAATCACATGTGTATATATGTATACCTTTCCCATGTTTTTTTTTTCTCTTCAGAACTTTATCTAGTATAATAAATCATGTGTAAATCTACCAGTAAAGGATTTAAAAAATTGCTAACTTCCTAGCAAAAGTGAGAAAACAGATCCACTAGATTTATACTTAATACACTGCCTAGTTGAGAAGGCAGATCTGTAAATGTTTATGTTATTTACATAATTATTATCTTTATTATATAATTGACAATGTTTATATTAACTTCCAAAGTCATTTATGCTAAAGTTTATTGAAACTCTGTAAATCCTAACATCTGTTCAGACCACCTTTTAGGATATTATTGTTATATTATTCATGTATTAATATAAATTATCAAATGAGTGATGAAATCTTTGTTGAAATGTAATAGTAATTCTCTACTATGCTGTAGGAAAACATTAGTTTCTTTGAATTTATTTAGTGTTTAACAAGAAAAAATAATTTTTATTCTAGTAGGATTATAAAATATTAGACTGACCAGCTTAATAACCTTTACTTACTAAATAATCTCTCTAAAGACTTGTAGCAGTAATGATATTTTGAGTCCTAATAAGGAAAATGTACTTCAGAAACTTTCATTTTTGAACTTCTTTTATTTGGCTTACTATTGATAGATGGTGTATAATCTATGGATGATAGATATAGGACACAGGAGAAGGTTGGTTATTGGGTACATAGGAACTATCAATATTTTCTGCTCAATTTTTCTGCAAAACTAAAATGATAATTTACAAAAAAAGTCTAATCATATGAACTGTTGGCATACATTCTTTTAAAAAAATGAATGGAAATCACATACAATGTTGATGAGGATGTCCAGTTTTAAAAGCACATTGAAAAATAGTGTAGCAATTTCTTGTCATATTAAACATAAGCTTATCAACTGGCCCAGATATTTCACTCTTGAACATTTACATAAGAGAAATGAAAGCCTTGTCTATTCAAGGATTTATATATAAATGGTAATAATCCCAAAGTAGGAAGAACCCAAATTTATTATCAATATATATAATTTTTTTCTAATCCAATGGAGAACTATTTACTGGTAGAGAACAAAATAGTAATACAAAAAATGATAAATTACAATGATGAACAAAGAATGCACACTGTATGATTCTGTTTACATAAAATTCTAGAGAATGCAACTCCTTGATAGTGATAGAAGGTAAAAAATGGTTATCTCAGGTGGGATGAGGACAAAGTACAGGACAGAGGCACTACACAGTGACCCTTTCTGGACATTAGAAATGTTAAGTATATTGATTATAGAAATGGTTTTATTGTGTATACATTTCTGAAAATGTATCAATATTTATACTACAGATTATATACTACAAAAATTATCAAATTTATACTGCAATTTATTATATATAAACATAGTGGGGAGAATAATTTATTTGATCTAGTTAACATATAGGGCTCTAGTGCATTCATTACCAGTGCCCATGGGATTATGTCATGTTAATGATATATAGAATGTTTGGGGATGCAGTTCATCAAGTGAAGTATTTGGGAAGATGATCATCCAATTTTACCCAAAGTGATGAAGCAAAGGGAGAAATTATGGACTTGGCTATTACTTTGAGAAACATTGTCAGGAGTCCCCTGCCATCAAGAAGCAGCATTCTTAGTTATGTAGGATCCAGTACTTCAGAAATATTTGTCTTATAAAGATATCAAATTAATTATTTTATTCATTTCCTACCCAAATTATTTCTCAGTAAAATATTTTGGCATGCTTATCAGTTCTATGTTCTATTTATATATAGACCAATTTCTTTGGCTCTTATGATGTGTAGATATCATCACTTTAAGAGAAAAATGATACAATCCCATGTTAGAGAGAGACATTTTGGAAAACCACAGCCTTAAGTTCTAGGCTCTTCTGACTCTGGCGATAATAATGGGTAACATTTAGTGAACACTTAATATGCACAGCTTATTCTTATTAAACCTTCCCTACAGTCTCTTAATATATGCTCTCCAGACCCTCACTTCACAGATAAGGACAAAGAAGTTCAAAGAGGTTAAGCAGCATGCCCAAGGGAATCAAGCAAGGATCTAAATTTTCAATTCGGGTGCATCCAAGTGCAGCACTGCATCCTACGTCATATATTTTGTATCTGTTAATCTCAGGAAACTATGTGTTAGACACAAACGTGAAAATAATAAATTTGATATTGATTTAGATTTGTAGCTATCCTATGTGAAGGCTCTCTGGACACATGATAGATTTCATTGAAGGATCTATTTCTGTATACACACAGTAATCAAAGTGTGGTGATTGGTTGTATTTAATTTTGGAAGCAAAATTCACTATCTCTAAAAAATTTACTTCTTGTCTAACTTCTCTGATCCATGACAAACTTTTACAATTTGAGGATTAAGAACAAGTAGCTATGAACAGAACCAATACTTGTTTTTAACTTGAATTTCTTTTAAAACTGATAGATGAAAACTTACAAATTATTCATTTTCATATGCTACAATATAATGTGATATACATAGATGATGCAATATTTTAAAATTTTTATCTTTATTGGTACATTGTATATACACATCATATCATGACCACACTCAATATTGGGAATTTGTACCAGCATATGACACAATTTAATTCTCAATTTTTCCCATTCCCCTACCCACCCCACAACCTCCCTACCCACTAAATACATAAGTTTTGTTTCCCCTTTTTATAATGGTTATTGTGAAATAGAAAATATTCAAAGGGAAATGCAGTGGAGGTGTGAGTAATGAGGGGTAAGGAAAAATGTGATGGTAATAGATGGTGTAATTTTTAACTCAGGTAAAACAGATCTATCTCCTCTAGTATTGATCAAAGATAAAATATTTTCTTCTAACTTTCTGCAATGAAAGGGAATGTTTCTAAAGGTGACAAGTAAGAACCTCAGAGGCCAACAGCCTCTGCAACAGGGCAAGTTTCCTCCTCCTCTGCACCTGAGAGCTATGTCTTTCCCAAATAACTCTCTCTTTCCCTCTGTGTGTCAATCTTTTTTCATTCTGAAGTGGCTAATGTAAGGAATACATCTTTCAAACAGGTCTGGGTAAGCCAGTTTCTGGCAAGAAAAATCAAACTGAACCTCCTTCACTCTGTCTAACATCTTCTCATTTCTCACATAACATTGTACTGCCAGTGCCTATGTGGGCTCCTGTACATAATAAGTCAAAACAATGAACAGATGTTAACAGATGATCCAATCTGGCTGGCCATCATTATGATCTGAACCCTGTGTACTCAAGGAGGCTTTACCTCCATCCCCCACTTCTATCTCTTTGGTAGGCACAATGGCATTATCTTCCATATGCCTTCATTTTTTTCACTGCAAAAGGACTTGATAACACCTTGTTCATTTCCCCTGCTTTTTGAAACTGTTTATTCTTGTCTGCTATATTTCTTCCCTGTGATTTTCTTATTTTCTTCTCTGCTCTTTCCTGGATTCCAATTTATCTTAAAGTAGTTTTAAAATTTATTGTTCAAAATGTGTATATCTTTTTGTCTTAGTTACTTTTTTATTGCTGAGACAAAATACCCAACACCTGAAAGCTGAAGGAGGAAAGATTTGTCTCAATTTGTAGAGGTTCAGTCCACAGTTGGCTGGCTCCAAGATGGGGTGTGCATCAAAAGGGCATCACAGAGGAGAAACAGTCCATGGCAGGTCAGGTTGAAGCAGCAGCAGCAGCAGCAGCAGCAGCAGCAGCAGCAGCAGCAGCAGCAGCAGCAGCAGCAGCAGCAGCAGCAGCAGCAGCAGCAGCAGCAGCAAGAAGCTGCTTTTTAGCTTTTATCCCACCAGGTTATAAGCCTTTTGTGTAATGCCACTTTTGTGAAATGCTGTGCAACTGAGCTAAATCCAGAGTGGAATTTTGAATTTTTGTGTTTTCCATAATTCAAAATTAAAAAAGAATACTTCTAATTATCTTACAGGTTTATTTAAGAACATGATATTTCTCCATTTGTGTTTACTCTATGTCATACAATACAGAATCCTTTACCTGTATTTTGCTGTCAGGATGAAAGTTCTTCATTTTAAGGACACTATTTTAAGAGCTCTAACACTTTTTTCTGTTACTATCAAACTTTGATTTCTTTAAAAAAGAAATTGCAGTTTTTTGTTGTAATATGCAACCATTCTTTCTGTAAATGTTATGTAATTCTAAATTTCTCTGTAGATATAAATTAGACACAAGGAAACTAACATGTTAAATTTTACCTTTTATTTAGAAATTTGATTAAGTAAGGGTTCTCAGCTAAGTTTCTAGGAACATTTAAATATATGTGTGGGTGTATGTGATATGTGAGCATTCTTATGTTGTGGTTACGGATACCCACTTAAGTGTATAGTAATGGGCACAATTTTATTCAGTTATAACACAGCTTAGCTTTTCACATTATGCGATGACATATTTACAACTCCAGGGTGTATGTTTTATAAGTAATTAACTATCCCAACAAGCACTGTGCTTTTTTTAAGCATCAGTATAATCTACAATTTTGTGATATCTCAATAATAGGTGCTTTAGTCAAT
The DNA here is from genome assembly GCA_004025085.1 of Thryonomys swinderianus. NCBI lineage: Eukaryota > Metazoa > Chordata > Mammalia > Rodentia > Thryonomyidae > Thryonomys > Thryonomys swinderianus. The sequence goes on from PVIC010011110.1 coordinate 33,738, forward strand.
ATAAAAGTTAATTTCATCTCAGATGAAATAAAAAAGCTACAGTAACAGGGGTTGTGTTGCATGACTATAATCTCAGCACCCAGGAAGCTGAAGCAAGAGGGTCACTCTGAGTCCAAAGCCACACTGAACTACATAGGCAGATTCTTTCTCAGAAAACAAGCAAGTAAGCAAGCAAACAAACAAACAAGCAAAAATAGGCTTCATGAATAATCTCTTCTTGTATCATGAATTAGTCCTATATGGTAAGCAGAAAATCACTCATGGCAAAAGGCTACCAGATCTGTAACCTTTTGTATTCTCAATCTCCCTGGTTCATAGCTTTAGACAAGGTATCTCACTTCCCTAGTCTTTAAACCTCCACTTGAAAAATGGAAGTGAAAACAATCATGTTGTAAAATAGTCATCATCCTAAGACATTAGGACACAGCAAAAAATATTGCAAAATTCAGTTTCAAAAATGGAAAGAAAATATAGATTTCTCCAACCCATTCTTCAGAGACTTCAACTCACAGCTCTGGTTGAAGCACTATAATTGCCTATGACAGATGAAACCTATATTTTGTAGACTATTTCATACTCTTATAAAGAATTAATTTATATATAAAATCTCATGCCTTGTAGTGGTATTTCCAAAAGAATTCATATGTCAAGTTGTACACTGTGAAGTTTATATACATATAATAAAATGCAAAAATTAACAGAATTTTACATTGAATCTCAAAACCCGAAAAGAAAAATATAACTTTTCCTTTGAAAGATACAGTTACATGGAAAAGGCACTAGATAGCATATTTTTATTTCATATTATTAAGAAGCTATTTATTATAATATTTGAAAGAGATCAGTGTTATTCCAATGACAATTCAGAAGCAGCATAATAATAAACACAGGACAATAATTTAAGAATATTAAAGACTAGATTAAATCAACTAGGTTAAAATTAATAAAGATTCTGAGGTAAATTTGTCCTAGTTGAATATATTCAAACAAGAATAACACCAATGGGAAAAGATGACAGTGGCTTTGAAAATCAGTAAAATTGATATAAATGTAGACATTGGAAAGATAAGATATTATAAATGATTTTTGCAGAGGAGCAGATAATATCAATTTTTAAGGAATATGAATAATTAAAACAATTATCAAAATCATGTATAATAGTAGAAGTTAGATGATTTCAAGTTATTGACTTTATGTCTGCTATCCTAATGCAAATCATGAATACTGTATTGCCAGGTACAAAGATGCAGGCACATGTAAAGATGTGTTAGCAGCTTAGAAATTATGTGGAGACAAATTCACATATATGACAAAGTTTATGAAATACTTATTTAAATAATATAGAATATTTTCAACCCATATTTTGAGATGTTTGAATGAAATAAGCCTAGCAGAGCATGAAATGTTGGCTAAAACAATGTGCTACATGAAAAAAAGAAGTAAACTATTTAAAGAAACTACTTACTACAGCACTCATTAGACATTGTAGCATTAAAAGGAAAATGCTTCTTCAAATAATAAATTAAACCGATAGAATGTAGAACAGCTATTATGAAAAATATGTATATCTTTTTAGATAAAATATTCTCAGTGCAAAACTGATATATGGATATAATATATCCCAAAGTCTCACCTACTTTAGATCAATATTTATGAAATTTCTGATTCTTTCACTAGTAATATTTAAAACATTCATAAATAATTTTAAATGATTTGAAATTCCTTTACTGTATAATAATATGTAGAATATATTTAGAAAATGAACTCTCTTTTGAAATTATTGCTTTGAATTTCAACTTTAAAAAATGTTTCCTCATGAGTTCCTCCATTAAAGTTAGGGCTGTAGGATAGACTGATTCAGGTGGTTTATTAATTTAGTAAAGCAATTAGCTTGTTGACTGTTTCCATTAAATCAATTAACGGTTAGACAAATTAACTAAATTGATTTATTTGTTTGCTGACATAGTTTTAATTATATTAAGTTTCTTCCTTTTGTTTTCAAGTGGAAAATTGAATCTTCACCACAAAACCCAGAGGAAGATAATAAAATACTAAAATATATATATATTTATATATATATATATATATATATATATATATATATATATATATATATATATATACTTTTACCTCAGTTGATATTTTTCTGTTCCATGCAGTTAGGGTCTTAGTGATATTTTAAAATTGAATTTATTGGTGCAGTTTATAAACAGCTCACAATCACTCTCAACCCTGGGAAATTTGTACAGTATATGACATGAGTTAATTATCATTTTCACCCATATCCCTACCCACTCTACAACCTCTCTTCCCCTATATACATGTGCTTTCTTTTTCTTTTCAAACCATATTTATCCTCCCCCCACTTTACTTTCCTCTACCACATTCCCTTTGACTATCCTATTTCACAAAATCTATCATACATTCTAGAACTCACATCTACAGGTTCTCATACCAGAGAAAAGATATGATATTTACATATCTGTGACCTATTTATTTCAGTTACTAATATGTCCTCAAGGTGTGTCCATTTGCACATAAATGTTTGAAACTTGTTCTTTATGGCAGAGTAATACTCCATTTTATTTTAAAAATTTTTATGTTGAAAGAAATTATTGCAAACACCTAATATATGTCATAGCTTTGCTTTGACAAAAATCTGACATTTCTTGCCTGACTGGAAAAGGCATCATAATTTAAAAGATATGAATAACCAAATCTTAGAAAGTTGTGTAGTTGCTGCATATCATAATTTACCAGAGTCTGCATTACATTTACAATGTACTGTCTGGTCTTATTCGTAATAGAAAATAATTTTGGCATAATTGAACGTGAGTAATTACAGCATTCATGTTCCATTCATTTACCTAAAATATTATTATTTTTTTTGAGACAGGGTCTCGCTTTGTAGTTCAGGCTGGCCTGAGCTCACTATGTAGGCCAGGCAAGCCTTGAACTCAGCAATCCTCCTGTCTCTGCCTCCCGAGTGCTGGGATTACAGGCGTGAGCCACCACGTCTGGCATTGTGGTATGTGGTGTTGATTGTTGGTGGGTGGTGTTGATTGTTGGTGGGCGTGAGTCTCCATGCCCAGCATTGTATGTGGTTACCGGGGATCGAACTCAGGACCTTGCACTTGCGAGGCAGGTGCCAGAAACACTGTACTAACCCTCCAGCCCTAAAATAATTTGTGTTTAATTAAAGGAGAATGTCAGAAGAATATCTACTACAAACTATCAGTGGATGAAATTTTTAACTTTAACACCTTATTTTTCTTTTTAAATTAATTCTTTTTGCTACTTTTTAAAAATTTAATTTATTGGCACATTATATATACACATCACAATTATACTCCACATTGAGAATTTATACCAGTATATGACATAACTTAATTCTCGTTTTCCCCCTTCCCTTATCCACCCTACAACCCCGTGCCCCATATACTCAAGTTGTTTCCTTATTTTTACCAACAGTTTTTTTTCATTATTTACCCCTAAATCCCATTTCCTTTGAATATTTATTATTTCAAAATATCGATCATGTATTCTAGAACACATTTACAACTTCACTTTGTCAGAACAGAGAACAGATACGATATTTAAGCATCTGTGGAGTATTTATTGCACTTAAGAGTATGTCTTAATGAACATCCATTTGAGTATAAATGATTCAACCTCATTCATCATTCTTTATGGCAGAGTAATAATTCATTTTATAGAAAAACATCTTTATTGGTATATTTTACATAGACATCACGATCACATTCAACATTCAGAATTTGTATCAGTATATGATATGATTAATTCTCATTATTTCCCATGCCCCCACCAAACCTCAGTGTTAAAATACAAAAGGAAACAAATTACAAAAGGAATAGAAAAGTTCTGTCTTTATATCTCTATTTCTTCATGTAAAATTTGTCTTTTAAGAATGTTAAGACTTTTTAAATAACATTAATTCTATTAGCACTGGAAATATTTTATTTTGATAGTCTGGAAGTCACTTATGAGCACCTTTTGTTCCCCATACTATCTCTAATGACTGATTAATAAAAGCAAAGCTTTCACTAGTATGCTAAGAACTGTATATATTTTCCTTTTTAGGTCTTAACAGAGAATATATTGAGCTTCATAAAGTATGATTAATTTGACATACAAATGGAATGTTATCTAGATTACTAGTTAAGTAAACTTTACTTGGTAAAAATGTGAAATATGGAGGGAAAACTTTATTAAGTAGCTATTGGCTAAGTCATTAAACCAAGTGGCTTCGGTTTTCAATAACTGTGATCTTTAAGAGCAACAACAACAAAACCCATAAAATTGATCTCTGCCTCTTAATAACTAATTAAGGGTTTTTTTCTGATAGAATACATTCTCAGTATCATTGGGGAAAGGTTGTATAGTGTTTCTTTTTTTTTTTTGGTCATATAGTTTTTGAATTGAAGTCAGTTGTACAATTTTTTAATCATAGTAGAAATGAATAAAAGAAAAATGTACAGTTCAAATTTGGTGGCTATGAGAGATAATATGAGAATATTCAAGCTTGCTTTGCTTGATAATATCGAGCCCTGTGAGGGGAAAATAGAGCAAAGTGAAATTGCTGAAGTCATTTCTTAATAATGTTCAATATTTTTAATGAAGAGGCAGAATCCTGATTTAACCAATATATGCGTCTGGCAGAGAGCCGCTATGTGCAAGTTGCCTTTTACCTCTCATCTTTCCTTTTTCAGGAGTGGGAGTGGGGATCATATCCCAAACTCTGAGAAAGTAACAAAGAGCTCTACACATATGTGCACCCTCAGTCCAGGGGATGTGCTTTGTTAGAGTGAGTAGAACCCTGAAAATTGCTATCACCTCTGTTTACTGACAGGGCAATTAATTAACAGACATGTGAAAAAGTATTCCACAAACAGCTTAGGTATATAGAGGGAATGGAGGGAAAGTGTGGAGTGCAGGGGAATGGGAAAAAAATAGGCATCAAGATATATCATATACAAATTCTCCATGATGAATGTGATCATAATGTGTACTTAAAATGTACCAACTCAATAAAATAAGGGAAATTAAATTAGCTCAATTAAATAAATGAAATTGAGGCCAGAGATTTAGCGCAGTGGTTCCGATGCCTGCCTGCAAGTACAAGGTCCCTGCTTCGATCCCTGGTAACCACATACAACAATACCGGGCATGGTAACTCATGCCCACCAGCAATCAGTACCACATACCATAGTGCTGGGCATGGTGACTCACACCTGTAATCCTAGCACTCTGGAGGCCAAGGCAGGAGGACTGCTGAGTTTGAAGCTTGTCTGGACTACATAGTGAGCTACAAAGCTAGACCCTGTCTCAAAAAAATAATGAATGAATGAAAAAACGAATGAACAAACGAATGAATGAATGAATGAGTGAATGAATGAAACTGGAACTCTCTTGCATTAACTCAGATGCCCCCAGTTAGAAATTGCTGTTCCAGAGTTTTTGTAAGGGAAATCTGGAAAATGAAACTAATTTCAAGAATCCATTCATCACAAATTATTTGATGAGACTTTTAAATAACTTGTTTCCTAAACACAAATGAAATGATAATTAAAAGCCAATTCAACTACAACATGGATATTTCATTCAGTGAAGATGCAGAAGCTCAGAGTCTTGCTCTCATCAGGAATGGAAACAAGAGTGAGAATCTGGAAGAAAGCTGAAAATATGAACTGGGAAAACCTCACCCTTCACAACATCCGTGCTGGGAGAATTCATCCTTTGGAAGTGTAACATTTAAATTTTGGAGTGAATGCCTAGGTAAGATTTTGAACCAAATAAATCTAGATCATTTCTCACTGCTCTCCTCACATGACTTCCTCTGCAGTTCCAGTCCGTTGCCTACAGAATGTTTGGTGAGCACGGATTGTACAACATAAACACTGACTCTGCAAGAACAAAATGCAAGTGGGCTGTTCTGGGGACAGCTGGTCAAGGAATGATGCCCCACAAGATGACTGAGTGGAAGCTCATTCACATTTCCCTCCTGTGCTGCTTGCTTCTGTAATGAGAGCCAATAGTTGATATCTGTAGAAAGCACTGGGGACTCCAGCTGATAAACACCCTTGGTCTTTTTCTCTTTTGTAAATCTTTTTGAAGAGAGTCGAGTGAGTCCAACTATTTAATAGCATTAGGATTTCAAATTTAAATTAATGGCTTCCTCTTTGAAAGTATCCTATGGAAATTCAGATTATTTTCAATGTCAAAGGGATAAATGAAGCAAGAAGGCAACAGTAAAGATTTATCAGTTTTCATTTAAGTTAAAAGCCTCTACTGCAATATATATTGATGAAAGAGAATTGTATATGATACACATTAAAATATACATGTACATACAAACAAATCCATTATTATTTAAATAACAGTAAATCATTTTGCAGGATGAGCCTGCTACTTTCCTGTTGTCATTTCATCTATTAGGAGGAAACATGTATCCACACAGGAGAATGAATACTCTAATTTGATCTTCAGAATGAGAAGCTGACATTAAAAATGTTATTAGTATATATTTACAGTATAAAAAATATATACATCATGGTATTGGAACGTATACACACTACATCTTCTATTTTCATATTGATTGCCTGTAAATTAAAACATTCATCAAGGGATGATTTTTTTCTGACATCCAATCAAGTAGCATTATTAAGAAAAAGTCACTCACACGAACTGGGAAAGTACTATTTCTCAATAGATACAGATGAAATTCAAAGGTAAATATAATGAAAATCTTTGAAAACCATTGATCTCCTGTGACTAACTTTTATAAATGGGAAAAATTGGAAGAAACCTTAAGGTCATGTTGAAATAATCCCAGTGGAAATTATTTCAAAAAAGGACAAGTAGATTATTTAAGAGCTTTAAATAAAATTACCTTCTCTTCTACCCCACAGAAGCTGATTCCAAAGGCCTGGCAAGGCAACACTTCTTGATGGCCCTCTTTAATCCCAGCTAATAAGAGCAGGATGCAGGAGAATCTCAAATCCACTGTGACCAACTTGTGGACTTAGAAAAAAGAAATAGTTCTTTGACAGGAGACAAAACAGTAAAACAAACATAGCCAAACTTACCAAAAGCTGAAAAGAACCACATCAGGGTAATGTTGCAACAGTTACTTCCAAAATCCGAAAGATCACCAGTATGAAAAATTGCACTATACCATCCTGGAGAATCTTGAACAAATGGACAGTTTGTTTCCTAGACAAATATGAGTCATCAAAACTGAAGCAAGATGGTAAAAAACTGTATAATCAATAACAAATAGTTAAATTAAGATAACAATAACGATAAAACCTCTACTAATTAGGAAAAGTCCAGGAACTGATGGATTCACCACCACATTCTACAAGACCATTACAGAAGATGTAATGCCAAAACTCCTCAAACTTTTTTTTTATTGAATTCTTTATTGGTACAATTTATATACATCTCAAAATCACATATAACATTGGGAAATTTGTACCAGTATATGCCACAAGTTAATTCGCATTTTTACCCATATCCCTACCCACTCCCCACTCCTCCCCCCTTTATACATGCTCTTTTATTTTCTTTCTGTATCATATTTATTCCTTCCCCTCATCACATTCCCACACGAAGTGTTCCTATAGAAATATTTCACTCTATAAAAGCTATCCTACTTTCTAGAACTCATTTGCATCTACAGGTGTTCATGCCAAAGAGAAGATCCGGGAATTGTCTGTCTGTGATCTATTGATTTCACTTATTAGTATATCCCCCAGGTGTCTCCATTTGCACCTAAATGGATCGATCTTGTCATTCTTTATGGCAGAGTAATACTCCATTTTGTAAAAATACCACATCTTCTTTATCCACTCTCCAGTTGATGGACATTTGGGTTGTTTCCAAGATTGAGCTATCACAAACTGAGCTGCTATGAACAAGGGTGTACATCTGTCTTTCCAATGTGAGTTTTTAAATTCTTTTGGGTATATTCCTAGCAGGGGTATAGCAGGGTCAAATGGGAGCTGTAGTCCTAGATTTCAAACTCTTTAATGCACTGAAAGTGCAAGGGCACTTCCAAACTTATTCATGGAAGCTAGTATTATCTTGATGAAAAACCAAATAAGAGTGAAACTATAAAGAACATCTGAAAGCAAGTCCTTCTAATGAACATACGTGCAGAATTCCTCAAAAAACACTCATAAAGAATATAATAAACCTCCAAAAAATAACACATCACAAGTTTCATCTTAGCGATGCAAGG
>PVIC010011111.1:0-42396 GCA_004025085.1 Thryonomys swinderianus
GAGCTCAGAGCCAGCCTGAACTACAAAGTGAGACCCTGTCTCAAAAAAAAAAAAAAAAAAGGTAAATAATAGCAGCAATTTGGAGAAAAAGCCATTTGCTCATCAATAGGACACTGAATTGCTAAGTTACACTACATACATATTGCAAGACAGTAAACATGATGAGGCAGAATAATGACTATGCTTCTTCCTTTTTTTTTTTTTTTTTTGCAGTACTGGGGATTGAACTCATGACCTTGTGCTTACAAGGCAGGTGGCAGCACCACTGAGTTACAGCCTCAGTCCCATGGTTATGATTCTTAACTGAAAAAGGAACAATTACCAAAAAGTATGATTCAAAATCTTTTCTTTAATGAGTAATGGGTATGTGTACACAAACACATGCACATGTACACACACACACACAAGTTGACCATGCCTTATCTGAAATGCTTGAGTCCAAAAGTTTGGATTTCAGATTTTTTTTTTCAGCTTCTAGAATATTTGTAGCCAAGCGTGGTGGTCCACACCCATAATCTCAGCACTCAGGAGGCTGAGGCAGGAAGATTGTCATGAGGTTGAGGCCAGCCTGAGCTGAGTTCAAGTCTAGGATGAACTATGTAGCATTACCTTGTCTCACAAAATAAAAATAAAATGTTAAAACAAGTACATTGAGAAGTTTGTGCATGTATAATGAGCTGCCTTGAGGATCAGATACAAGTCTAAACACAAAATTTATTTCATATATTTTATACATACCTGTGCTTTGAGTGTGACCTATCCTGTTAGGTCATGTCAGACTTCAGAGCACACTGGATTTTAGATTTTCCAATTGAGGACACTCAGTGTGTGTGTGTGTGTGTGTGTGTGTGTGTGTGTGTGTGTGTGTGTGTGTGTGTCTGTCCACAGGCGCATATGTGTATAAATTTGGCAGACAGGCAAGTATATAATGGTTGAGCACCAACTCTGGAACCAGATGCTTGAATTTAAATCCTGATTCAGAAAATTAAAAGCAATGTGACCTTGAGTGAGTTATTTAACTTCTCTGGTCCTCAGTTTCTGGAGCAAGAAAAAGAAGACAGGAATAGTGCCAATTTCATAGCGCTGGATTATAAGACTAAAAGTATTAACATGTGCAAGACACTTAGAAGCAATGAAACATAACAAGGTTTGCATTTGTTGTTGTTATTGTTTATTTATTCCAGAGAAGCAGATTTAGGGACATGGTAAAAGAGTAACTGAAGTACTTTATATACTCTACCTCTCCCTTATTTATTTTACATAATATATGTTTATATGCGGCTTTCTTTTTTAATTTTTGAGACAGGGTCTCACTAGTTGCTAAGTTGTCCAAACTGAGTTCAAATTTGCAATCCTCCTGCCTCAGCCTCTCAGAGTGCTGGGATTACTAGTGTGCACCACCTTGCCCGGTCTGTCCCTTCCTTCCTTCCTTCCTTCCTTCCTTCCTTCCTTCCTTCCTTCCTTCCTCTTTCTCTTCCTTCCTCCCTCTCTTCCTTCCTTCCTTCCTCCCTCTCTCTCTTCCTTCCTAGCTCTCTCAATTTCTTTCTTAGCAATAAGTAGTAATTGTGCAATTTAAAACTATTTTTGAAGCATCTACTCCCCGCCCTGGGGAAGCCAGTTCTCTGCCCTCGGATTTTCCCTCAAACTTGGCTCATAAAGAACTTTCTCAGATACTGACTCACAACCAGAACTCACGCCTGGAAAGACTCAGGAAACGCCTAGGGGAAACGTCAGCTTCCTCTTTTCACCCACAGCACAGATGGGGAAGGCGAGCCCAAGTGGGGAAGCGAACCCACAAGGGCCGCCAGGCAGGACTGTGACCTTGCCCTTGACCTCAGCTGCAGCGGCAGGTGGGCGGGCTTTCCCCCTTCCTGTGGAGCCTGGGAGAGTTAGGACTCCTGGGTTCTCCCCTAGATGGCCCCCAATTTTATTTTAAGAAGATGCCATTTCGCTCTTGTTATGTGCACAAATAGTGAGTCACGGGGCCAGACCACGTGGAAGAACGTCACTCCCCCCGAAGCCGCTGTCACCTGCCTGGGCCCGGTGCGTGTTCACCTCTGCTTCTGCAGCCTCCCAGAGGATAAACGGTGACAGAAAAACAGTGAAGGTTCAAGTTTTTCAAATTTATGAGACTAAAACATACACTGCCATTAACCTTCTTTAAAATACTCCCTCTCCCTTGCACTATACTTATCCTGTGTCCTTGTCCCTTTCTGAGGCAGCTCTGGAAACCCTCTTCCATGTCTTTAGCTGTACTGTTGTGGCTGCCTCTGTACCCTGAATCGATCCAAAACATGTCCCTTTGTCAGGCATTTTGACCCAGAAGTTCTTCTGGGCCAGATCCGGTGACTAAGGTGGACAAAGCCACACTGGGATGTTTCTAGCGGCCTGACTTTCTGTTGGACGCGCCAGGCAGCAGCATTCACTGTGGCTTTCATCATACCTGTGAGGACATTCAGGCAAGAAGGTTCCGGAACTACTTCCGGAAATGACAAGAAGGGTGGGGCAGGTGTGTTGGAATTGACAGGGGTATTTTTTTTTTTTTTTTTTGAGACAGGGTCTCGCTTTGTAGTTCAGGCTGGCCCTGAGCTCACTATGTAGCCCAGGCAAGCCTTGAAATCAGCAATCCTCCTGCCTCTGCCTCCCGAGTGCTGGGATGACAGGCATGAGCCACCACGCCCGGCACTGTGGTATGTGGTATTGATTGCTGGTGGGCGTGAGTCTCCACGCCCAGCATTGTATGTGGTTACTGGGATCAAACTCAGGACCTTGCGAGGCAGGCGCTGGAAGCACTGAGCTAAATCTCCGGCCCGACAGGGGTATTTTGAGGGAGATTAATGGCAATATCTCTTTTCCTGGAATAAATTTTTTTTAAAACAGAAACCTTCACCATATATTTTGATCACATCACATGTTTTCTGTGCATTTACGGACACCATGTCTTTTGTTCTTTTCCTACCATCATGGATGGACCACGGCTTACTTTTTTAGTCTCCTCCTGGGGCACAACGATACTGCTTCCAATTTTTTAATAGTGTACACAAGGTTGCAGGGAACATTCTTGTTTGAACAACTTCACCAAAAAAAAAAAGAAAAAATGTAGTTCCTAGAAGTGAAGTCGTTGAGTCAAAGCACACGCATGTTATGGTAGGTGCTAGATACGGGGAACACTCCCTTTGTGGCTAAGTTTGCTTTAAGGAGCCTCTGCCCAGTGCAGCACGTCTGCCACCCCGCCACTGTAGGAGGCTGAGGCAGGAGGAAATGAAAGATGGACCCTGGGCAACTTATTGACTTTATAAGATTCTGTCTTAAAATTTTAAAATATATACAAATAAAGAGGTGGGATATAGCTACATTTCCATTTTTTCACGACCAACTGGAAACACAGGCTTATATAAGAGATCCCTGATATATAAGCAAGTAAAATAAAATTCAACTGCCAGCCACATTCCGCCGGAAGGCCACCCACTTTACCCAACATCTTGGGCTTCAGACCTTCTTAGGGACAGCTGGCTTTGAAGTTTGCCACATCTCAACCCTCAGTAGCTATCTCTGGGCCTTAGTTTCTGTGTCTGGAAGGTAAGGGAGTCGGGTTAGACGATCCCTGAGATCATGGCTAGTCTCGGCTGGGTTTGGGGGCCACAAATCTTTTGAGAATTGAACAGAAACAATGGCTTCTCTCCTAAGTTAACGGAAACAGAGGAGTCTGACATCAGACCAGCGTCACCAGAGGAGGAGCAGAGACCACCGAGTAGATCACGTGCATCCAAGCAGTGGCACAGCAGATGGAGTGGCTTCAGCAGACTGCTGGTGAGTAACAGGTTGTGGGGAGGCAGGAGCAGCAACTGCTTTAAGTAAGAAACTCAGAAAAGGCCTTGGAAACCAGAGGTGGCGGTGCAAACCTGTAATTCCAGCACTCTGGGAGGCTGAGTCAGGAGGATTGAAAGTTCAAGCCCCGCCTGGGCAACTTAGCGACTTAGTGTGACCCTGGCTGTAAGTAGACAGACGGGCAGAGAGATAAATAGATAGCTGGAGATGTAACTCAGTGCAGAGGACCTAGGTTCAATCACCATCCATATACTCACACAAAACTATGCTATATTTCCCCTTTACTGGTATGTGAGCATCCCGGAGGACTCACTTAAAACAATCCCCTAGACCCACAAATATCTGAGAAACATGATGCCTGCTTTCTGGGCAACAAGGAGACAGGAAAATTCTCCAGAACTTTTGAGACAGTGCTTAGACATGGAGCCTTTTCCCAGTGTGGGGATAGGGATTCTAGGGGTCACCCATAGTCCCACACTGGCTGGGGGTGCAGCCCATGAAGAACAGCACATAGGGTTAGCTAAGAAGGAACGGCCAACCTAGTCACACGACATGTGCAGGCCAGTGACAAAAAGAGAGGTGCGAACGAGAAACAGACAGAAGACAGTGTATGTCAAGAAAGTTCTTTGGAATCTTTACCACGAAGTCCTATTGTCTAGATAAACTCTGTAATGACAGAATGTTAACATGTCCTGAGGTTCAACTTGTGGGAAATTCCAAGGAAGTCATTTGTGATGTGTGCAAAGAACTAGCCACAGAATGTTTCTTCACTATGTTAAAAAAATAATCTCAGGGCCCAGCAGTACCGTAAATGTAAACAATGGAACAGCAAAGTAAAGCAATACTACCAACCTCTAGGAAGTGTGTCTCAGAGCAATATTACAAAGCACAGAGAAATGTGTGCTACTGCCCATCCGCCTTATCTGAGGTCACCCAATGACAGACTGAAAAAAGATTTTTTAATTGTGTCTGTACCGAACATAGTATTATGCTTTAGATCAAAGATCTTCCCCCAAGTCTCATGTGTGTGGAAGGTGATTGGCTTGTGGATATGCTATGCTTGACAAGTGCATCTGAGTTCATAGATGTGTCATGAAGATGAGGCGTGTGGTTGGAAGGGGTGTGTGCTTTGGGACGTGCCTTTGGAGGGTGTATCTCTCTCCCCTTCTCTTCCTTTCTCGCCCTCTTTCCTGGCTGCCAAGCCTTGAGCAACTCTTCCTCCGTCACACCCTCTGCCATCCTCTTCCTGCTTTGCAGCTGGCCAGGGACTGATATCATGAGCCAAAATAAACCTCTCTTCTCTAGGTTGTGGGTGTCAGATATTTTGTCCCAGTGATGGCCGAGTGACCAAGACACATGGACAGACTTTCTTTCTTGTTCTTGCTCTAAACAATATAGTAAACAACTATTTATATGACACGTGCATTGTACCATCCTGGGAATAGATCACTGGGATGCATTTAAGAAGTATCATAAATGACCCAGGAAAGATTTCAAATACAGAGGAGCACAAGGTGGGTTATGTGCAGATACATTATTTGATAGGAAGAACTTGAGCATCCTTGGATATTGGTATATGAGAGTTGGATAATAGCTTACGAGGGTTCTGGAACCAGCCCTTAGAGACACTGAGATATGACTGTATACTGAAAAAGTCTGTTTACAGAGAGTGTATTTAGAGTGATCCTATTAGTTAAAGTACTTACCCATGAATTTTTTTTAAAGGAAAGAAATATAGGGCCGGAGATTTAGCCCAGTGGTTCCAGCGTCTGCCTTGTAAGTGCAAGGTCCTGAGTTCATTCATCCCCGGTAACCACATAGAATGCTGGGTGTGGTGACTCACTCCCACCAGTAATCAATACCACATACCAGTGCTGGGCATGGTGGCTCACGCCTGTAATCCCAGCACTCAGAGGCAGAGACAGGAGGATTGCTGAGTTTGAGGTTTGCCTGGGCTACATAGTGAGCTCAGGGCCAGCCTGAACTACAAAGCTAGACCCTGTCTTAAACAAAAAAAAAAAAACAAAAAAAAGAGGAAAGAAATATACTAAAATATCAACAATGTCTGGTGAAGTAGAACCAACCAACTATGATTTTCCCTTTAAGTTTAAACACAAATCTTTACTAAAAGAATTACAAGTAGTCTGGGATGTAGCTCAGTGGCAGAGAACCTGCCTACCATGTTGTGAGGTCCTGAGTTTGATCCTCAGCACAAGAAACAAAGACAGAAAGATAATAGATAGATGGATGAATGGATGGATGGATGGATCAATAGACAGATTTTAAGCACATATACAACTTCTATTGACATGATTTCAAAGTAAAAATAGCTTTTTCTTAGAAGGAGGTGAACTTTGGGGGGCTTTTTGCCAATACCCTATTTTTGTTTTGTTTTGTTTTGTTTTGTGCTGGGGATCAAACCTAGGAGAGCTACACCCTCATCCCAAAGTGATGCTATCTAAAAACAAACAAACAACTGGTTCCATAGTCCATGCCTATCAACATAGATACTCAGGAGGCTGAGGCAGAAGGACACAAGTTCAAGCCCAGTGGGAACAGCTTAGAGAGACTCGGTCTCAAAATAAAATATAAAAAGGACTGGGAATACATAGCTCAGTGGTAGGGCACCTCTGACTTCAATCTCCAGTCCTGAGAAAGAAAAAATAAAATGGCATGCCACTGTTTCCGGGGAGCTGCCTTCTCGGGGAGCATTTTCACACTCTCCAGAGATCCCGTTTCAGGGACACGAAATCCGGCATTTGTCCCATTTCCCACTGCACCCGTCACTGCTCAGACTGCACCAGAACAGGCTTCTCGCGTGGCACCGGTCACTTGCCGGAGTCTGACTAGGGGACTGGAGCTTTCTGGGGATCATCCACCAGGGACAGGGATCCTCAGCATGAGGCTGCGAAGCCATGGAGGAGGACCAGAGCCCCACAGTTCTCCTCCAGCTAGAAAGGGGTGCACCATCCAGTTCCTGTTAGGGAGCCCCTGGTGTCGGCAGCAAAAGGTGACCCGGAAAGTGGATCCAATGGAAAGGCTTGGACGCTCTTGTCTTCACACAGGGCTGGGGCTGCAATCTTTTGCAATTCAGATCTTCTGCTCAAAGTTGCACCTTTTTCTCAAAGAGGAGAGACTGCAATTTTCGTTGTTCAGCACTTTCCGAATCATTGACAATGAACATGTGAAATTTTTTTTTCAATCAACAGAAAAGGTTTTTTTTGTTTTTTTCTTTTGAGACAGAGTCTCGCTTTGTAGTTCAGGCTGGCCCTGAGCTCATTATGTAGCCCAGGCAAGCCTCAAACTCAGCAATCTTCCTGTCTCTGCCTCCCGAGTGCTGGGATGACAGGCGTGAGCCACCACACCCGGCACTGTGGTATTTGGTACTGAATGTTGGTGGGTGTGAGTCACCATGCCCAGCATTGTATGTGGTTACTGGGATCAAACTCAGGACCTTGTGCTTGCGAGGCAGGCGCCAGAACCATTGAGCTAAATCTCCAGCCCCAGAAAAGTTATTTTTAAAAGGAATATTATCTAAAGTTTCTCAGAGCGACTAAATTCCTCCCTGCCCAAGCCTCTGACACGTGGCGCAAAGGTTCATGGGAGTAAAACTCTGTCGGGCCACCCTCTTGGGGAAGCCCAGTTTCTCTCCGTAGGAGGGTGAGGAACTTTGTTATTTCCGGGTGCCCAGGAGAGATCAAGGGGAGCATCTTACTGATGTGGCCTGAGACAGAAATGGCCCACCCAAAGCAGCAGTTTAGGACAGGAAGGAGAGAAGGGGCTGGCTAAGCTGAATGGTGAGAATTCTCAGATGAAAGAAATCCAACCAGGGAATCACCCCGTTCCCTGGCACTGCGAGTTGGCATTGGTAAGCTGGTCCAGGCCATCGGGCCTCCCTGGGCTCGGCAGGCAAACTGGTTCACTTCTGTGAGGAGACTGGGCAGGGTGTGAGCCTCAGCTCCTGTCTCAGAATGGACCTGAGAGGACCTGGGCAGAGCCAGGACTTCCGCCTCTGCATCCCGCATCCCCGCGTGCTGGTGCCCAGGCCAGACGCCGTGCCACACTCTGTTCCTCAAGCATGCCGGGCAAAGCACTACCTCTGGGTAACTGGACTTACTCTTTCTTGTCCCAGAACACCCCGTGCCAGCCCTTTACGTGTGTGGCTGCTTCTCATCCTTCTCCCCAAGTACCCCTTCCCTGGCCCCTGCAGCAGGCATCCAGTGCATCCCCTTTGTGTGTGACCTTCAGGGCCCTTAGTGCTTTCTGGAGTTACCCGTGCTGGACTCTGTAATTCAAAGATGACCCCAACAGGATCTCCTGTCCCACACACTGCTGCTGCTCCAGAATCCGGCCGCTCCCTATAGGATGGAGTGTGACAGTCGGTTCCCCTTGAAAATGCGCGGGCTTGTGACTTGCTTCTGAGTAATGTGAGTCCCAAAGTGCAGTCAGAAAAGCAAAACAGCCCTCCCGGGTTTCCCTGGCTGCTCGTCATCGGCGCTAGAGCCACTACATCTGAATCCCACCCTGAAACTGTCACGCTGGGAGGAAGCCCAGGCTGCAGGACGAAGCTCTGAGCCAGGGGTGGTGGCGCAGGGCTATAATCCTAGCACCCGGGGAGGGTGAGGCAGAAGGTTCACAAGTTCTAGCGAAGCCTGGGCAACCTAGCAACTTAAACCTGACCTCAAAACTTTAAAGAAAAAAAAAAAAGGCTGGGGATATAGCTCAGTGCACAAACCATGGGTTCAATCCCCAGTACCATAGAGAAGAAAGAAAATGAATGAATGAATGAATGAATGAATAAATAAAAAATTTTAAAAAGTCTCTGGCAGCCCCAGCTCCCTCCCAGCAGCAGGAGCAGACGCGTGCCAGAAGTTGGCCCCTGGCCAGGACCTCTGCCCCTGGCATCCTGCAGCAGAAACATGTCATCCCATTGCCCTGACCAGAGTCCCAGCCCACTGTGTGTAGAGCATAATGCAGTCGTCGTTGGAAGACCTGCACTTTGGAGTCAAGCAGAACAAGCTTTCTGGTTTACTGACTGTAATGTGAGTGTACTTGACGCCTGTCTCTACCCATCAAGATGTAAGTTCCCAAAGAGCAGGAGCTTGCATGAATTGGTCCTGCCTGTATCCACTGCGCCCTGCCTACAACAGGCACCCAGCAATAGCTCAGAGAAGGGCACCTGCCACACACACACATGAGGCCCTGCACCACCCATCTTACTCCTACTAGAATGTTACCAAGTGAACAAGAGGAAGAAACAGAATTTGGGCCTGGAGCAGGGCTGCACGCCTATGATCTCATCTACTCGAGAGACGAGGCAAGAAGTAGGACCACAAATGAAGGGCAGATACAATTTTCATAGGGCTTGGGCTCCAGCTCAGGGGCTGGGCTCTTCTTGCCCAGCAAGATGAGGCCTTGAGTTGGGGGCGGAGTCTCATTTGAATTATTCTCGCCCAGTTTCTGACTGCCTCCTTTATTTAGCCCCTAGGTGGGCACAAGTGGCAAGGAAGTGACCAGGGGACAGGAACACCCTAGAGCACCTCAAGGCGCTTGTGAATCCCACCGTGCAAAAACTGTGCCGACCACAGGGAGAGTGAAGCCTGGCTCCTTCCTACCTCCCAAGGTAGGCCAGAGAGCTGGCTTTTCAGTACAAAAGGTGTGCCTGGCAAGCCCCGCCCAGCCCACCTCTCGGTGCGTTTAATTAGCCTCCCCACCCCCGCCCACCCGCCGTGGGGCTATTTTTACACCAACAGCTCAGTCACTTCTGCACTTGTGGCCTCTCTCTAGGTAAGGGGCTGACTGCAGATAGGGACCATGTGGCAAGAAGGCTGCCCTGGCGGTCAACATCTGGCCCCTTCCCGGGGGTTCCTCCCCAACAGCTGTCCTCCTGCCAGCCTGCCTCCCACCCCTTGCCAAGCAGAAGCCCAAGCTCTCAAGGCTCAAAGTAATCCTGGCAGGGGCGCAGCGGGCAGAGAGGGAAGCCTGCAGGGTGCGCCTCCAGGTTTAACCACTTAATCCCCAAAGTACCTGCCAAGAACCAGTTAGCGCGTCTGGCCAGCCGACCAGCCCGTCATTAATTCATTACAGCAGGCTCCTGCCGACCCATTATGTCCTAGCCGCTGACCACGTGGCTCTGGAGCCTGCCATCCCCCTTTCTCTCCAGCCCAGGTCCCAAGGCAGGTTTCTGCCCACTCCTGGCCCCTCTCCCAGGCAGATTCCTTGGCTCCTTCTCTCCCTCCCCGGCCTCACCCAGGGCACGAGCCTCCCACCCCTCCCTCCCTCCCTCGGGCGAGCCAGCGCTCACCATAAAGCGTCTATTGTTCCTCTCCAGTATCTCGGAGCGAGGACTGGTTAAATCTTACCCATCCTCCCGCAGCCTCCCCAACCTCGGAGGAGCCTGCCCACAGGCGCTCTGGGAAAGGCAATCTCAGGAGTGCAGGAATTTACTGGCTCCCTCCAGCTCCCCTGCATCTTCTGGGTCCCCCTCCTCCTGCAGCCCCAAGCCATGGGGGGAGGCGGGGTGTGTCGCCTCAGAGCCAGCAAAGTCCAACTCCAGTCCTGACTGTAGGAGGACTCAGGTGGACACTCTGCCTCTGTTTCCCCTTTGATGTGAGAAGGGCCCTGTGAAGATGAAGGAACCGAGACCCGGCAGGCTCTGCACACTGAAACGGATGGGGGGTCTCTTACCTACCGCCTGGGCACTGCACCTAGGCCGGTACAGACCACTAACCCAGAGAGCCCAAGTGAGCCCTGGCCCTCAGGACAGTCACCCTGCCAGCAAGTGGCTGGGTACTTATGTATTCCGAGGTCCTGGGCATCAAACCCGAGGCCTCGCGTGTAGGCCAAGCAGGGTCTCTCCCACCAAGCTGTGCCCATGGGTGGCCCTGGCTGTGCCTTAAGTCCACCTGCTTCTGGGCCCTCACGCTCTTACCTGGAGGGCAGGGGTTTCCCAGGAGGCTGAGTAGGACAGGGGAAGGCTCCCAGCGACAAAGCATTGACTACTCAGGGAAAGAAGCGTGCCGAGTGCACACTGTGATCACAACGGCTGGTGGTTATGGACAGTGCTTCGCACCAGGACTGTCCTGAAGCTGTCCGTGAATTCAGTGAACCCCCTTTGCAACATCTGTGCACTAAGTTCAGCACCAGCACCTGACCCCCTTCTGTGGATTGAACCCAGGGAGGTATATTCCTAGCCCTTCCGAACATTTTTTAAATTTTTTATTTCGAGGCAGAGTTGCTAAGTTGTCCAGACAGGGCTTGAACTTGTGATCTTCTTGCCTCGGCTACGCAGAGTGCTGGGATTACAGCAGTATGCTAAATTCAGTACTGTTCTTGTCCCCATTTTACAAATAGGAAAATGGGGGAGGGTGTCTCTTTCCTTTTCTTTTCTTTTCTTTTTCTATTGATGACCTCTGAGAAAACCGCCACCGAAGAGGCCGGAGCAAATTTGTGGCACTACTGGTCTGCATCCAGCTGAGCGCAGCCTGAGGGAGGCTGAGCCACTCCCGGTTCCTCGCCAGGACAGGAAGGTGGGAGCGCCCCGCTTCCAGCACAGAATTAACAAATTGTCTTTCTCCGCGGGGTCGACTTTCACTTCCACCTAACTCACTGGAACTGCAAAGTCTGGAAAGAATGAACCACAAACCCAAGCAGAGTCGGAAGTGCGGGTCCTCTGAGGTCAGCAAATAGGCGGCGAGCAGAGAACCGGACCCACCAAGGCAAGGAGCCCGGGTGTGAGGAAGCGCGGTGCGGGGCGCAGCACTGCTGCGGGGGAAAGTTGGGGGGCGCCCTGGGGCTCAGGGCACCCGAGGCCTGAGAACCCTGAGGGGTGCCGTGCTGGGGACGCCCCAAAGGGCCACGGCGGACGGAGGAGAACGGGGGGGGGTGCTGCTCAGCGCAGAGGGCTGCGTCAGGACTCAGGTGGCCACCGACTCGACTCGGACAGAACCGCAGTGAGCGCGGAGAAGGCAATTCGCCCTCCGGCGACCCTCATCGCCGCCGCGCGCCCCTTACTGTGGCCGCGTTCCCCAACTTCCCTCTCAGTCGGGAGCACAAGGGCGCACCTGGTCCCCGCAGGCGGCGACCTCACCTTAGAGGGCCTCAACGTCCAGAGGCTGGGAAGGACTCCGCCTCCAGCCACACAGTGTGGGGCCGGGGTTCCCGCCTCCTGGGGGGGGGGGCGCCCGGCACCCCTACAATCCAGCCTGTACTCCCAGCCCTGTAGAAGCCGCGCCCCAGGTCCCCATTTCCTTTAGCTTTCTTTCCCTTCCCCACTCGCAACTTGTCCTCAAGACACACCTCTTCTCTCGTACCCCCTCCGGCCTGGTCTCCCCCTCCTTGACCTTGGCCCCTCTCCCTCTGCCCTTCTTTCTGCTTTTCCAGATTCCACGCCTTGGGCTTCAAGCCCTGTCCTTTGCTTCCCGTTACCTGGTTCCCTCTACTTGGTCCAAAATTTGTTTCCGCCCTGTTGGATTCCGCAGCCCCAGCCTGGCCCCTTCCGGCCAGAATGTGGGAAGGCGGGAGAAGCGGATGGGACCTCAGCGCCCAGAGTCAGGCGGACTCCTCTCCGCCAGCGCCCGGGCTGCGCGGGCCCACGCGACATCTGTCGCCCGCGCTCCCGGCTCACACCTCGCGCACCCCCGCAGCTCTCCCGGCGCTGCCACCCCCCACGCTCCGGCTGCCGCCTCTCCCCGCGGGCGCAGACGCTCGGGCCTCGCGTGTGGGCGCGGCGCCAGCTTCGGGAGGTGTCAGCGCCCCACGGGGCTCGGCGAGGGCCGAGCGCGCCGAGGACGTGAGCAGGGGCAGCCAGGTGCTGTGGGCTCGCTGACCTGTGACTTTCACCTTTGCCCCTGGGCCCTTTAACCTCGGTGGCCTCTAGGGCTACCTGATCCTCTCCGCCCCGCCCTCTGCAGCGCTCCTCTCTTATTCCACGTTAAAAAAAAAAAAAAAAAAAAAGGTGCTTCACGTTTGCTCCCTAAAGTGCCAACTACTGTGTGACAGGCGCACAGGTAGTGTTCAGTTAATTCCCACACCCCAGTGGACTGGCACATTTCTGTCAGGAGCGCCAAACACACTAGGCGCTCAGTACCGGCCCCTGCGCATCGCGGGGCATACAGCAAGCACTCAAAACACTCTCGCCCGCTACAGCCCTGCACCAGAAGGGGCTTAATACTTGCTTCTCGCGAAGACTTTCCCTGCGGAGTTTCCCTACGGGCCTCAGATTCCATCCTACTTCTAGGACATCTCATCGTCGCAGCTACCACCGTCTGGTGACAGGAGCCCACGCTCCTTGCACAGGACACCTCTCCGGAGAAGGAGAGACGAAGTTGGCAGGACAGAAGAAAACTGGCAAGTTCGCGGGCCTCGGGGAGGAAGACCCAGCCAGACAGCAACCTGCAGGGGGAGGAAGTCAGGAGCGAAGAATGGGGACCCAGAGGCGGGGGTGGGGGGACGCGCGGGAACAGCGCTGGAGGAGGTGGCGACCGGGAAGGGCAGGCGCTCGCCCGTCTTGAAACCGTGGTGCATAGTAATGACCTGTGGCTGGTGACCACCTTCTGTGGCAAATACACGTTTACTTGTGTTGCGTGTCTACGCCGTGGGGCTGATGGCGATCGCGGAGGCTGAAGCCCCCCCCCCCCACCGAGTCACTGCGCCGGGGAGCAGTAAAACGCGCTCAAAAGGACGAGAGAAAGGGACGGACAGCCATCCCGAATCTCCCGGGAAAGGACGGGGACCAGTAGGAGAGGCGAACGGAGATGCTTCCAAGAGAAAGGCGCGGAGGAAAGAGGGGCGAGAAGAAGCCAAACTTGCCGCTCTCCGGCTCCCGTTCCCCGCGCCCAGACGCCGCGCCCCGGCTTTCGCTCGTTCCTCCGCTCGCTCGCGTACCTGTTGCTCGATCCGGCTGGGTCTCGGCTCTGGCCCCACCACGCAGCCCCGCGTTCCTACAAGTTCCGCCTGCCGAGAAGCCAGGCTGCCAGCGCCGCCACCTGAGCGGCCGCGCACAGCCAGGGCCAGTAGGTGGGGAGCGCGCCGGGCACCCGCGCCCTCGAGCTCCGCGCGCGGCGCCGCCACATGGTGCGCTGGTGCAGCTCGTCGCCGAGCGCCTTGAGCCTGGCGGCGGTGAGCTGCGCGGCGGACGAGCGCAGACCCAGGCGGCCCGCGCTGCAGGCGCACACGGCCGGGGGGCCGCGGCCGCGGTGCAGGGGGCACGGGCACATGACCGCTCGCCTCGCTCCCTCCCCGAGCTCAGGCCGCCCCTCGCCTGCTCTCCCTCCGGCCTCTGAGCCCGCCGCCGCCGCCGCCGCCGCCGCCGCGCTCCAGCCGCCGGGGGCCTCCCCTGGACACCAAGTTTCTCCTTGGGTTGTGCGTTTGTTGTGCTGACGGCGCTATTATTAATTAAAGTGTCACATGGTGGAGGGGGGCGGGGAGGGCGCGGGGAGGGGGTTACATCATCCGGCCCCCGTGGGGGGTGGGGGCTGCAGGCAGAAGAAACCAAGAGGTAACTTTTAACCCTAGCGGCGCCGGCAGCGAGGGGGCGCGCGGTTTGGGAAGGAGAGCGCGGCACAGGGGGACGCAGGAAGGCGCCCTCTGCGGTCAGGCCTTGGGGGGTGGTGGGGGTGGGGGGACCTCTCACCGTCCCCGCCGAGGCGAGGAGCGCGGAGGAAGGTTTTCTGCTTTCCCTTTTTCTGAACTGAGTCCCAGTTCCGATTTGGCGAAGGAAACAAGCCTGCTTTTTTCTTTTCTTTTCTTTTGGCTTTTTTTTTTTAAATGAAGCGGATATCAAATTCGGCTGTATTATTCAGAACTATTCCGAGGCTGCCGTTTTGTTGTGGAGAAGTGGGTGTTTTCAAAATCTTAAGGAAGGGTCAGATGCAAGCCAACTTGCCTCGGTTCCGATTTGGCTTGGCACTTGTGGGTTTGGGGTTGAACACACCTCTGACACACGTCCCCGCCCCCTTCTGGGCGTGGTGGCCTGACCCTATCGCCCCCCCAGTAAACAGCCAGGATCCCGATGGAGGAACCGGTGGGGGCTGGGGGCCGGCTTGAGCCCGGGTGGGACGCAGATGCACCCGAAAGACCCTTCTGGGGTGCGTTCTTTAAGGAAAGTTCTTTTTGCCATCTTTGCTGATGAATAGTGGGCTCCTGCTGGGATTAACCGCGGTCCCGTTTTAAGACGCAGTGAAGATCCTCCGGGACTGCATTGGGGGCGTCTAGTGACGTGGGAGGCGTTGGCCCTCCCCCTTCCACTCGGAGGGAGCCCCTCTGTGTGGAGTTGGCGCTGCTGGGACGGTGGGCGAGGGCTCTCGGGATCTGGGGCTGGGAACGCGACTTCCTCCGTCGTAAACCCGCTGGGATTCTAACGACATGGAGAAAGGCTTCTGGAGGCGGACCCAAGCTGATGGGGAACGTTGCACCCTCTGCTTCCCTCTTGGGGCGAACACTGCCGAGGCCTGACGAGCCCCTTAGTCCCCTGGAAAAACATTCCTCAAGACCAGGAACTTGGTTTTGTCTGTATTTATCACGAGGAGAGATGTTCCCTCTTGGCTGGCAGCAGGGATCGGACTGCAGGCTGGGTCTGTGATACGGGTGACTCTTTCCTTCCCTTGTCCGGGTTCTCCTAACCTAACAATAGCCAGCACCTACTAGTACTTCTAAACCACTTACCTGAATCTGCAAATCCATGCATGCATATGGGGGTGCACTAATACTATCCTATCTTTAAGGCGAGGAAACTGAGGCGCAGATCCGCTCAGTCTTCTCGCCCGAGCTCACAGAGTTAGCGAGAAGTGAAGCCTGGATCTACTAAAAACGAGGACAAACTGCCGGAGGCGCTAAGCTCTTAACCACGGTTTTATACTGCCCCCTGTAATCTGGGAATAATAATACCTCCCTCCCAGGACTGGGGCAGAGTCTAAATGAAAGAAATGTACGCCAAGCACCTGGCATGCAGTGGGCCCTGCATAGACCTTGGTTCCCTCTGCTTCTGGCCAGAACCACTTCCCTGTCTCCTGGGACTCACCTCCTTAATCTCCTCATCTTTGCAGAGGGGGCCTGATCCATTGCCCGGGTGTATCGTTCCAAGAATGAAGATACAGTGTCTATTTAAAAAGCCCTTTGGATTTAAATTGAACAGCCCCCCCCTTTTTTTAATCTGCACGCTTTTAACGGCTCACTTCATGGACATTAATTTTAATGGGACAATTATTACCCTGTTTGGAAGGCTGCCCCTCGAAATGCTGGGCTCGCAAGGTGGCGCTGGGTTGGGTTCCAGCAGTTTGGATGTTTTCTGTAGCAGAGATCGCAGTCTTGGCCATTGGGATGCATCACTCAGCAGAAGGAGAAGAGAAAGGGGTGATAAAAAAAAAAAAAAGTAGGGGACAATGGAAGACTTCCAACCTCCAGAACCCCTGAATCCGAGAATGCCTCGTTTGATCACAATAGAGTTATCCTGTCTTCTCACTTACTTACTGGGGAACTTGACCTTGAGATGTGGCTTTGTGAAGCCTTCGTTTCCTAGATATAAAATTGGAGTAATAAGAATATCTACCTCACGGGATTAAACAAGGTCATATTGGTAATGCCCCATAGTGTCTTATCAGAATCTGATACATGTTGGCTACTGATAATGTTTTAAAACGGATCATGTAGTCATGACATAGTGTACTTGGAAGAATGTTGGAGACATGGACACTCGTGGATATTGTGAATATCCTATTGTGAATCAGAGATTCTAGCACTGATGTTGGCATTGCCCAGAGAAACAAATCCTTGGGAGGAGTACCATCACGCTCTCCTAACACTTTTGTCAAAATGAGTTTTTGTTAGCAGGCACAAGGCACTCATTTTGATTCCTGGCACTACAAAAAATATTTTGTTTTACATGTTTTTTTTATTTTAATGTTCATCTTGGCTACTTTTCTCTCATTGCTGAGACAAAATACTGACATTCAAGATTAAAGGGGAAAGAGTTTGTTTAGCTCACAGTCTGTAGAGGTTTCAGTACATAATCAGCTGGCTTCAAGGCAGGGTGGCCCATAACAGAGGCGCAACAGTTGATGGACAGGAAGGCAGCAAAAGCACCAAGGGACTTTAACAGTATCTTTCTGCCCCTTTTATCTTACTCAGACTACTATGTGCACGACGTAGCATTCACCTCCTTAATCCTAGTGCCCTTGGCCTAGCCCCACTATGAATCAGTCGCACACTCCAGGTTCAGCCACCTAGGAAAAAGCAGGAAGTGTTGGGGGCACATCTAAACACAAGTCATGATGATGTTTAATTTAATAAACACTTATTGAATCGTTATTCTATACCACACACTGTTCTGAGTGCCATAGATGTATTAGGTCATTGAATACTTCTAATAACCCTATGAGCTAGCACTAATCTTAGATTAATATTATAGATGAACAGTCTAAAGCAGGGTGTTTAAGTAACTTAATCCAAGATTACACAGGTCTCTTGTGCACTTAACAGTTATGTCACCACTGAGAACTTGAGAAGAGTGAGGGAAGCTGTGTAGGGCTGAACTGTGTCTCTCCCCATTCTCTTTATTCATATGTTGAGGTTCTAACCCCCAGGATCTCAGAATATGACTGCATTTGAAGACAGAGACCTTAAAAAGGTGATTAAGATAAAATGAGGCCATTGGAGTGGGCCTGAGTCCAGTAGGACTGGTGTCCTTATAAAATGAGGAAATGAGGACACAGATGCCCATGAAAGGGTAACGACGTGAAGATTTGGGGAGACAATGGCCATCCACGAGCCTGAGGAGAGATCCCCAAAGCAGCTCCTTCCCTCGCAGTTGTCAGGAGAAACAATCCTGTGGACGCGATGACCTTGAACTTCCAGCTTATAGAACTGTGAGAAAATATGTCTGTTGTTTAAGCCTCCTGGATGTGGTACATTGCTATGGCAACCCTAGAAACTAACAAGCTGAGGAAGTGTCCTAAATAGGCAGAGCTAGAAGCAAACATTTCAGCACACAGTGGCTGCTTCTCCTGCTAGGAATATGCTGGGGTGTTATTCAGACTTCTCCGGGAGGGGGTTGGCCTTCTCCCCTTCTTCCTTTTTTATATTGGAGATCTTTGACGTAGGAAGAATGGGAAGTTATTTTGGAAAACTGTGGAAATCGAGAGAATAATTTCATTAAGAAAAAACTTTCTTACCAGAAGTACAAACACTGAATTGGAATGAAGAAATGAGATAGATTTTCTAATTGCTGAAGGTTTCCTCATGTTCAAAGCTGGGTACATAGTAGTTGCTCTGTAAATGTTTGTTGAAACAAAGGATGGATAGATGAATGGATGGATGGATGGGTAGATTGGGTGGATGAAAAACATCCCAATTTGTCTTTTTCAAACATACAAAGTGACCACGTAGAACTGTTATGCCCAGCTGGGGATTTACCTCAGCGGTTCTGGGGCTTGCTGTGCAAGCACAAGGTCCTGAGTTCATCTCCCAGAACCCAAAATAAAAAGATAAACAAAGACTTCTTCTGGGGTTGTGATGACCATGTAGAATTGTTATAGTCAACAACATATAGAAATAAAAATTGCTTGCTTAAAATCATTCCCTTACCCCCTAGAGGAATTAATACTTAAGTGTTTTGAGCTGTAGAAGCTTGGGTATTTCTTTTAATTACACCACAATAATGACCTATCCTAGTGTTTCTGAGACTGAGTGAGTTTTACCTTATGGTGTTTTAATTTGTATAGCTTGGTGGAGTAGCAAATGAGTGAGCAGCTGTTGCTTCCTCCAAACAGCTGTGTTTCCTGGAGCCATGTATAAATGCCAAGGCCAGTTCTGATGCCAGGAGTCGGCTTGGTGAACCACAGAGTTCTTGAATCAAAGTCAGATTTGTAACAGGGTGGTTTGATACAGCAAGCCAGCAAGAGTTGGGTTTGAACCCTGGTCACACTACACAGTAACTTGATACTTTGGGTACTTTTTTTTTTTTTTTGCCTCTGTGAACCTTCTCATCTGCAAAATGGGAATACCTATCTCAGTGGGTTGTTGTAAGTATTAAAAGGGAGAATTATGTCAAGTGTTAGTAAAGTGCTGAGTATTTCATAAATATTATACAGTCTTTGTTGTTATCTTGGGATTATTAAGTATCCACTTAAGAAACAGAATAGAAATCTTGACCTAAACCCATTGGGAAAACGAAGAGTCTCAGATTTCAGTTCAATATTCAATTACATCACGGTTATTCCCAGGAAAGTCTCTTCCACCCAGCAGATCCAGAGCAGGACAGCTCTCATGTCTCACATTTATCTATTTAACCCCCACCCTGTGCCTGAAAAGATGGGGTAACCCCTTCTCCAGGGACAGCCTAATGATTCATTGGATACCTCCCCCTGAGGATCTTGTTGTTTGAGTAAAGAGGGAAAAGCAAATGAATGTCCACAGCAGGGGAGGAAAAAAATTAAACAGATCATAATTATAGTGTCATCAATGCTTAAGTGTAAAGGGTAAATCTCACTTAAATAAAACCTAATTCCTTGATTAGGAGTCACAAGAGAGAGGGCTGATTAAACTTGCGCTCCTGCTGTGAAAATTTAGATATATTGTCCTTTGCTCAGCCAATAATCACCTTATTGAAGGCAACTGAGCTTATCGTAAGCAACTGAATCACCAGACTTGAAATTACACCAATGAACACGTAAACAAGGATAAAGGCTAGAGAACAATTTGGCAGACCTGGAAAAACTGAAAATGCACACACGCCCTATGCCCTGGTGAGTTCATCTATAGACCCATGGCCCTCAACTGGGGATGATTTTACCACCCAGGGGGCATTTGGCAATAACTGGAGACATTTTTGGTCCCCAAAATTGAAGGGCACTATTGGCATCTATTGGGAAGAATCCAACGATCCTGCAATGCCCAAACAACAAAGAATTGTCTTAGCCTCAAATGGCTATAGTACTGGGTGTGAAAAACCTTGCACGAGAGGCACTGGTTATTGCACCTGTGATACATGTGAGACAGAAATTCCACCCAATGTAAATATGTAGATTCTGTTTATTTGACAAGAAGTCCAGAGCAGGGTTTGCAAACTGTAGCCTCTGTGTCAGTCTGGCTCACGACTTGCTTTTATAAATCTGTTGCAATATAATCACATTTATACACTATATTCTATCTGGATACTTTTGTGCTACAATAGCAGAGTTGGACAGTTTAGCAGGCTGGATGGTCCATAAAGCTGTTTATTATGTAGCCCTTTACAGAAAAAGTGTGCCAACTTCTGGTCCAAAGGAAGGCAGGCTTATGGAATTTATGGCGCAACTATGTCACCAAGGAACAGGGTATGTCTATGTGTCCATTCCCTCATTTTTAGTGTGTTGGTTTTAGTCCTCGGATGGTCTAGATGTTATATTTTCAATAAAGCCTCTAAAGCAGAAAGAGAAGGAAAAATGGAACAGAAAAGGTCTCCATGTGTACTTCTCTTGGTCATAGTGAGTGTGTGGAGTATGGTTCTTAGAACCCTCCCAGAAGACTTTCCTTTATATTATTATTTTATTTATTTTTTTTTTTTTGAGACAGGGTCTCCCTTTGCAGTTCAGGCTGGCCCTGAGCTCACTATGTAGCCCAGGCAAGCCTCAAACTCAGCAATCCTCCTGCCTCTGCCTCCTGAGTGCTGGGATTACAGGTGTGAGCCACCACGCCTAACCCTGTGGTATGTGGTATTGATTGCTGGTGGGCGTGAGTCACCACACCCACCATTGTTTGTGGTTACTGGGATTTAACTCAGGACCTTGTGCTTGCGAGGCCCTATTATTTATTTATTGATTGAGTGAGCAGGGTCTCACTTTGTAGTTCAGACTGGCCCTGAGCTTGCTAGGTAGTCCAAGTAGTGCCAGGTAGGTCCAGTCCTCGAACTCAGCAATCCTCCTGCCTCTGCCTCCCGAGTGCTGGGATGACAGGCATGAGCCACAACACCCGGCACTGTGGTATGTGGTACTGAGTGCTGGTGGGTTTGAGTCACCTCGCCCAGTATTGTTATATGTGGTTAAAGGTATCTAACCAAGAATTTTGCACTTGTTAGGCAGGCATCTGAACCACTGAGCTAAATCTCCAGCCCTCCTTTATACTATTGATGAGATTTCACCTCTATTATCTATCAGTGGCAAAAGATAATGTAATGGGCCTATTTACTTTGTTGAGCTTCCAAAATTTGATCTCCATCTGGAACCTGGGACTATGTCCTTATTTGAAATTATGATGTTTACAGATCTAATAAACTTAAAATGAAGTAATACTGGTTTAGAGTAGGTCCTAATCCACCAAATAGTGACCTTTTTAGAACAGGGAAATCTGAACATAGCTACCAGAGGAAAGACAACCATGTGAAGATGGAGGTACAGATTTGAATATTCCTGCCACAGCCAAGGAACATAACGAATTGCCAGAGATCACCAGAAACTGTAAGAGGCAACAGACTCTGCCTTAGAGCCTTTGGAAGGGATATGGCCCTGCTGATAATGGCCCTGTTGATTTCTGACATAAGTTTCAGAACAATAAAAAAAAAACTCTATTGTTTTAAACCACCTAGTTTATGGGTTATTTGTTACAACAACCTAATAAAAGAATACACCAGCTTCAGTTAGAAGTAGGCTATGAATAACTAAAAACAATTCAAATCACAGTGACAACAAGATAGAAATGGAAGAAGTCTGAGAAAGGTGGTATAGCTCTGTAATTGCAGTTACACAGACATCAGAATCATAGGGTCTTGGATCTTTCTCTTCTACTAAACTTCCAATGTTTTGTGATTCAAAATGACTGCCTGAATTCCCTCCATTGCTTCTACAATCCCAGAATTCCACTTAACACTTTCTTTCATGTTCCATTGGTTGGAACATAGTCAAGTGCCCATACCTAGCTACATGGAATGCTGGGAAATGTAGTCTTGGTTAGGCACTAATGTGTGGGAGTTCTGTTACTAAAGAAAAGGAAGAATGCATGTCAGGAGGTAATTGAAAGTTTCTACCTCACCTTTTTTATTTTTTTTTTTCCTTGAAACAGGGATTGACAATAGGCTGAAGGCAAAGTCTGTCCTTCCATCTTTTAAAAAAATTAGAATTCTTGCAGGGAGTTGGGGCTCACACTTATAATCCCAGCACTCAGGCAGCAGAGGCAGGGGGACTGCTGAGTTCCAGGCTTGCCTGGGCTACATAGTGAGCTCAGGACCAGCCTGAACTACAAAGTGAGACCCTGTCTTTAAAAAAATTAGAATTCTTACTAAGGCAATTCTAAGTTTATATTCAATTTTAGAAACTAGAGTGATTCTTTCTACACTTCACCCATTTTTCTCACTGCTAATATTTTCCAAAGCTATAGAATAATATCATAACAAGGATATCGGTATTTATACAATCTACTCATCTTTATTCAGATTTCCCTATTTTTAGTTGCACTGTGTACTGGTTCATTTATCTACATAGTAAAAATACTAATTCCATAGCATCAGTGTACCATTATTTTGCTTATCCATTCACACACTGAAGAATCCGTGGACTGTTTCCAGTATGGAGCGATGAGAACTAAAATACTATGAATATTTGTTTACAGGTCTTTGTGTGAACATAAATTTCACTTTCCTGGAATAAATGCCTATGAAGGCAGTTGTTGGGTCAAATGATAGCTGTGTGTTTCCTGTTCTAAGAAAGTATCAAACTGTTTTTTGAGCAGCTGTACAATTTATACCTCCTCTCCCAGCAATGGATGAGTGTTCAGTTTCTCCACACCGTCTCTGGTATTTGGTGCTGTCACTATTTCTCATTATAACATTTTGGTAATATGTTGTAGGGATGTCTGATGACTTTTTTTGTGTGTATGCGTGGTACTGGGAATCAAACTCAGGACCTCGCAGTTGCCAAGCAGGCATGATACCGCTGAGCTAAATCCTCAACCCTTGTGGTAGTTTTAAAATTCCTGTTGTCTCATAAATAACTAATGTGTTGATCATCTCTTTTTGTATTTATTTGGTACTTGTGTGTACATCCTCTATGGAGAGTCCATCTGTTTTTGTAAATAGGCTTGTATTCTAAAACATTCATACCTATTTATTAAATATGTCACCTCAGCCTGCTTTTATACTATAGCGGCAGAGTTGAACACTTGTAACAGGGACGTATGGCGTGCAAGCCTACATTACATCCTTCACTGGAAAAGCTGTTGCTGACTTCTGGCCCAGCCAAAGTATGATTTACTCCTTAAGACTGGCCAATAGGTCGCCCAGACAACATCAGGCTTTACTGACAAGAAAGAAGAAAAGAAATAACAAGATTTGTTGTCCTAAACAAACTCTCTCAGGGGTGCCCAATGGTGTTCACTGTCATCTTGTTTGAAATAACCCAAATCTGAGAGCAAAAAATATCCATCAAGAGGAGAGTGAAAAAATGTGGTATATTCATATTACAGACTACTCAAGCAATGAGCTATAGTCACTGGTAGATATATACACACGAACCAGAATCACAATATTTAGTGAAAACAAGGCAGTTATTTGTATGGCTTGGTATTGTTTATATAAATTTGAAATCTACATGAAATAATACTGTGTTATTCCTAATAAATTGTCCAATTTATAGTATTTTAGATTACAGAATTTTATTTTATTTTTTACATTTTATTTTATTTTGAGACAAGATCTTGCTTTGTAGTTCAGGCTGGCCCTGAGCTCACTATGTAGCCCAGGCAAGCCTCGAACTCAGCAATCCTCCTGCCTCTGCCTCCCAAGTGCTGGGATGACAGGCGTGAGCCACCATTCCCAGCATTGTGGTGCATGGTACTGACTGCTGGTAGGTGTGAGTCACCACACCTGGCATTGTGGTATGTGGTTACTGGGGATCGAATTTGAGATGTTGCACTTGCTGGGCAGACACCAGAACTGAGCTAAATCCCTGTCGCATACAGAAATTTGTTTTTGGAAACTAGACCTTGCTATGGAATCCAAACCAGCCATGAACTCATGAGGTAGCCTATGCCGGGTTCAAATTCATGATCTCCCCGCCTCTTGAACAATTCAGCCCCTGCGTGGAAGCCAAAGAACAACAAAGATGAGGTCACTGACTGGAAAGAAATGTGCGCCTGACCCGAGGCAGCTCGTGCAATGGGCCAGCCGCACTTGCTCCCTCTGTCTCCAGGCACTGAGGCAGGTTTGCCATCCTGCAGGGAGGGGCAAATGTAGCCAACGTCCTTCTGCCACTTGATCTTCTGGTCCTTAGTCTGCCTTCGATTCTAAGGGCTCTCAGTTCTGTCTTGCCCCATTTATTCTGCGTCCGGTTTTCTTGAACTGGTGACTTCTCCAAAGAGGGGTCCTTTCTCACTGTGCACGAGCTTGGTTCTCTCACAGCCATGAACTACTTAGGTCAAGGTTCCAGATCCAACTTTCCAGGCCCATGTCTCTATCCCTGCACTGTTCCAAGATACAAAAACCTTTCATCCAGAGGTAAAAGGTCTACTTTTGTGTCAACATTGTGTTTTTATTCTAATGCACCTGTATGGGGAAGTGCAATACTTTTTCAATATCCCCAGGACCTACTGTGATATATGCACCCCATAAAAAATACTAGTTTAAAAAAAATACTAGTTTTATAGGCTTTGATGCTAGGAATGAGGAGAAAGACAAAACAGGGATGAAGAAAGAAAGCATAGACTGTGCAGCCTACATTGTTTTGTTTTGTTTTGTTTTGTTTTGAGACAGGGTCTCACTTTGTAGTTCAGGCTGGCCCTGAGCTCACTATGTAGCCCAGGCAAGCCTCAAACTCAGCAACCCTCCTGTCTCTGCCTCCCGAGTGCTGGGATGACAGGCGTGAGCCACCATGCCCGGCACTGTGGTATGTGGTATTGATGGCTGGTGGGCATGAGTCACCATGCTCAGCATTGTATTTGGTTACTGGGATTGAACTCAAGACCTTTCTCTTGGGAGGCAGGCGCCGGAACCACTGAGCTAAATCTCCAGCCCAGTGACTTGAACCTTAATGGCCACTGTCACTAGATTTCCCCAGAGTGGTTGTCTCTTAGGCCCTGCAGCACGGTCTGACCCTAGCTGCCTCTGCAGCCTGACTGCCCAACACTCTCCCTGTCTGACGGTGGCCATTAAGGTTCAAGTCACTGGGCTGGAGGTTTACTCAGTGGTTCTGGAGCCTGCCTCGCAAGTGCAAGGTCCTGAGTTCGATCCCTTGTAACCACATACAATGCTGGGCATGGTGACTCATGCCCACCAACAATCAATACCACATACCCCAGTGCCAGGCATGGTGGTGCACACCTGTAATCCCAGCACTCAGGAGGCAGAGACAGGAGGATTGCTGAGTTCGAGGCTTGCCTGGGCTACATAGTGAGCTCAGGGCCAGCCTGAACTACAAAGCGAGACGCTGTCTCAAAAAAAAAAAAAAAATTCAAGTCACTGACACATCTTTGAAGACCTCAGATGCATGACAGACATTTCCAACTCCATCCTCATAACAATGTCCATGGCATTCACCTGTGAAGTGCTTTGAAGAAATTCTGAACATTTAAAGTACTTTGCCACTGTGAAACACCGCTATCAATCTCTACTTCTTGGCTCAAATGTTTGATTTCCTCTTTTTCCTTCCAATTGTGTGTTACCTATAAAATTCTCAGAGTAATTCTTCTATTAAATCAGAAAAAAGACTCATCTTTTCAGTAGTTTGCAAAGTGGAATAGACCAAATATTCTTTCTATCTCCTGCCTGGTTATTTGAATTGGGATTTATGAGACTTGTAATGACATCTTGTACTTCTCT
The DNA here is from genome assembly GCA_004025085.1 of Thryonomys swinderianus. Classification (NCBI taxonomy): domain Eukaryota; kingdom Metazoa; phylum Chordata; class Mammalia; order Rodentia; family Thryonomyidae; genus Thryonomys; species Thryonomys swinderianus. The sequence goes on from PVIC010011111.1 coordinate 25,607, forward strand.
CTTAAGGGAATGAATTTATCTTTCTCCTACTCTGTGCATGAGTAAACATGTACATGTGTGTATGTGTAGTTGTGTATGTGCAACTTTATTAATTCTAGCCTCAGCAGCATGCATATATTTACTGGGTATCTAGAATGTGTGGATATAAGTCTTAGAAACACCTTCTGCTTTCTCTGAGTTCCGTCACTTTAGTGATTCACCTATCCACTAGTCCATCCATCAATCCATTCACCCATCCATCCACCCACCCACCCATCCATCCATTCCACTATCCAAATAACCAAGATTCAAGCATATCCTAAGAGCCAGACTCTATGGTACAGGCTAAGAATACAAAGGCGAGCAAGATATAGCCTCCACACCTACAGAGCACACATTTCAAAGGTGGACACACAAAAGAAGTAAATAATAAATAAAACTATTTACCCACCAGATAAGGGTGCATTTCAGTCATAGATGAAATTGTTTGTGGATGCCTTACTTAGATGGTGTTAAGGTTTGTAAATGAAGAGTTCCCCAAAGACTCAGGTATGGAAGGCCAAGGTAAAATTAGAGGTGGAGCTTCTGCAAGGTGACCAGATCATCAGTCTAATTTCACATGTGAATGAATCCATTGATGAAATCATAATTTAATGGCATTGTGGAAAGGTAATGCAAAATTAGGAGATGGACCTAGTCATAGGGTAGAGGTCACAGGGTTGAGACCTCAGGACTATGTCTTGTTTTTAGTTCCTTCCTGTTTGGCTATCTATGTTCCCTCTCTGATTTCTTGCTATTGTGAGGTTCTTCTGCTATTTCCTTCCACCACAATGTTCTGTCTCACCACAGCCCTCAAAGCAATCATCTCAGCTGATCAAAGACTGGACTCACAGAAACCATAAGCCAAAGTGAATCTTGTCTCATTTGAAATGGCAATCATCTCAGCTGATCAAAGACTGGACTCACAGAAACCATAAGCCAAAGTGAATCTTGTCTCATTTGAAATGGCCTCACTGAAGAATGATTCAGGAAGAGTGCTTTAGGAAGAGGAAAGCACGTGCAAAGGCCCTGGGGTGAGACAGGGCTTTGCTTCTTCAGACCACAGAGTTTTCTGTAGAAGTCAAAAATGCACACTAGTATCCTGCTATTGCAGACATACATGGGTACAGCCACTTTTAAAAAACTGGGCCAGAGATTTAGCTCAGTGGTTCAGGTGCCTGTATAGCAAGTGCTAGGTCTCTGATTCTATCCCCGGTAACCACATACAACAGTACCAGGCATGGTGACTCACCCCCGCCAGCAATCAGTACCACACACCACAGTGCTGGGCGTGGTGGCTCATGCCTGTAAACCCAGTACTCAGGAAGCAGAGGCAGGAGGTTTGCTGAGTTTGAGGCTAGCCTGGGCTGAGGGCCAGCCAGAACTACAAAGTGAGACCCTGTCTCAAAAAAACAAAAAACAAAAAACAGACAGTAATATGGCTGTCCCTTAAATGATCAATTAATCCAGCTACTCCTAAGTATGTATCTAAGAGAAATGAAAACATCTGTCTACACAAAAACCCATACAGGAATGTCAATAAGAGCAATTTTTCAAAAAAAATTATAGCACTGAGATTGAGCTACATTCCCAGCACTTTTTATTACTTTTTATCTTGAGACATGGATTTGATAAACTGTTAAGTTGCCCAAGCTGGGTTTAGACTTGTGATCTTCCTGCCTCAGCCTTCCAGACTGTTGAGGCTACAGGTGTGCAACACCGCATTTAGGTTCAAAAATGTTTAATTGACATGTAATAAGAATATGTGTTTGTGCTGGGCGTGGTGGCTTACGCCTGTAATCCCAGCACTCGGGAGGCAGAGACAGGAGGATTGCTGAGTTCGCGGCGGCTTGCCTGGGCACCATAGTGAGCTCAGGGCCAGCCTGAACTACACAGCGAGACCCTGTCTCCAAAAAAGCAAAAAAAAAAAAAAAAAAAGAATATGTGTTTGTGGCTCACAGTGTGGCTGTTATATATGTCATATATACACATGTATATATAGTAGTACCTCAGTTTATGAACACAATTTGTTTTATTATTTTGGGGAAGATGGCCATGGTTGTATTTGTCACCCAATGTAGGGTTTACAAATGGAAGCAAACTTTTGCTGAGTGCTTTTGTTTGTGAACCAGATTGTTTGCAAACAGAAGTGTTCACGAAATGAGATGTTACCGTATATATTAATCAAAACCCTGATGGGCTGGAGATTTAGCTCCGTGGTTCCGGCACCTGCCTCGCAAGCGCAGGGTCCTGAGTTTGATCCCCGGTTACCACATACAATGCTGGGCATGGCGACTCACGCCTGTCATCCCAGCACTCGGGAGGCAGAGGCAGGAGGACTGCTGAGTTCCAGGCTTGCCTAGAATGCATGGTGAGTTTAAGGCCAGCCTGAACTACAAAGCAAGACCCTGTCTCAAAAAAAAAAAAAAAAAAACCTGGTAATTAGAATTTTCATGCCCCGAATCACAGAACATTTCTTTGTATTTAAAATTTATAAACGGCTCTGTTCTTATACAAAGTTCTTATAAATGACAGCCGTCGTACTATATGGTAGAATACTAGAGCTTGTTCCTTCTATATGAATGTATTTCAGTACCTGTTATCTGTGCTCTATCCTCCTCCCTTTCTCCTTCCTAGACTCTACTCTTCAGCACTCTACTCCCTTAGACGTATTCTCTGAATAGATGGGAACAACTCAAATGTTCATCAAGAGGGAATTAATACACTTTGGTTAGCCACACAGTAGAATATTACTCAGCCATACAAAAGAATAGAGAACTAATAAATGTAACAGTGTGGATGAACTTAAAAAACATTATGCTGAGTGAAAGAAGCCAGACCCAAAGGTCGTGTATCCTATGATTCAATTTATATGACACATGCACAATAGCTCTATAGAGACAAAAATTACGATTATGGGTTGCCAGGAAAAGACTGCCAATAATGGCCAAAGGGGCGGGGTTTCTTTCGAGGGTGATGAAAATGTTCTAAAACGGTGGTGGGGATGACGCATCTGTGAAAGCAGATGTTCCTGCGCTGGGGATGCATTCCAATAAAGCCCTTGTAAGTTGACAATACCATAAGTTGAAAATGAGCCAAATACGCCTAGCCCCTCACATGATTTAGGGTGCCGGTTGTTTTTCCTCTGGTCACCTGGCTGATGATGGGGGATTTCAAGTCACCACTGCTGCACAACCAGAAAGGACTGCTGCGTACTGCGCGTCCGAGGAGAGGCCAAAACTCAACACTCACAGGACATTTTCCCCTGAATGTATGTTGATTTGCACTCCTGTCATGTCAAGAATCCTAAGTAGACTAGGTTCGTAAATTGGTAGCCGTATTTCTTGTGTTTCCAAAGCCTTTGAATCAACATTCAAGCCTGGCAAATTGGTACCGTATGTGTGTTACGACCCATCTAGCGGTTTGCTGGGAAGGATGCTGTGATTTCCAGACACCTGGGAGTCCCTTGAGATTTTTAGGTAGGAGAGTGTCCTGGTCTGATTCACTTTTTCCAAAGCTCCCTGGCAGCCGTGTGAGTCATTGGCAGCCGTGAGAGTAGAGGCGGCAGGCCATTCGGAAATTATGCTGTAGTCCAGGCTTGATGACAGCGCCTTGGATTTAGGCTTGCCAGATTTAGCAAATAAAAAGACAAGACACGCCGTTAAATTTGAATTTCAGATAAGCGAAGGATTTTTTTTTTAGAGCACTGTCAGCCTGCCCTGAGTCTATGAGTTCCATATCTGTGGATTCAACCAACCATGAATGAAAAACATTTCTTTAAAAAATTGCATTTACGTTGAAGATGCACAGGCATTTTTCTTATCATCCGTCTTTAAACAACACAATGTAACAACCACTTACATTATATTTGGCATCATAAGTAATCTAGGGATAAGTAACCTAGGTTATATGCAAATATGACATCATTTTAGGTAAAGGACTGGACTGTCCATGAATTTTGGTATCTAAGGGGATCCTGGAACCAGTTATCTGCAGATATCATGATTGCATGAAACATCCTGAAAATTGTCCAGGACACACTCATACTAAGAAGTTATCTGCTTATCTGAAATTCAAATTTTGCACGTTGTTTTACATTTTCAAAAACCACTGTCTATCTGGAATTCAGTTTGAACTGAGCATCCTGCCTTTCACCTAGCAACAGTACTTGGGCTAAGATGGTTCTAGAGGAAATGGACTGATGCAAAATATATGTTAAAGGTAGAGTCATCGGGGCTTGTGGGCATAAGAGATGAAGAAGTGGAAGAACTCAGGGTCCTTCCTGAGCCATCAGGCTGGTAGCATCACAGCCTGAGAGGGGAAAATCCAAGTGGGGTTGTAAAGAACTAAGATGGTAGGGACAACCCGCAATAGAAAAAGCTGGGAGGGGTGACTTGGAATTTAAAGAGAACATGCTGCGCTCCTGTTTCACGCAAATCAGAGTCAAAGTGATGCTAACAAGAATACTTTCGGGCCGGGGATTTAGCTCTGTGGTTCTGACATCTGCCTTGCAAGCACAAGGTCCCAAGTCTGATCTCTGGTAACTGTATAAACAATACCAGGAGTGGCGACTCACGCGTGCCAGCAATCAGTACCACGCACCAAAATGCTGGGCGTAGTGGCTCACGCCTGTCATCCCAGCCCTCAGGAGGCAGAGGCAGGAGGATTGCTGAGTTCGAGGCTTGCCTGGGCTACATAGTGAGCTCAGGGCCAGCCTCAACTACAAAGCAAGACCCTGTCTTAAAAACAAAACAAAACAACCCTTCTGTTCATGTGCGGGCTCCATGTGCCTACCATAGAGTGTCACCTCTTATGTAGGCAGACTGAGAAGTTCAGGAGGGAGATCAGCTCTTGATGTTCTGAGCCTGAGCCAAATGAGCCCCAGGGTGGAGTTGAAATTTCATGATAAATAAAAGAGACCTAAAGACAGAACCTGCTCCTATTCTGGGGTATAGCGACTCCCTCCAAGGGAAGGGTTTGAGAACCAAACTGGAGAGAAGAAAAAGCGAGGGGGGGGGATCTGTCAAAACACAGAGAGCTGAGCATGGTGGCGCATACCTGTCACCCCAGCTACTTGGGAAACTGAGACAAGTGGATAGCAAGCTCAAGGCCACCCTGGGTACCTTAGTGAGACCCTGCTCAGTGTTCGAACACCCCTGGTGCAAAGTGCAATATAGTTGGGGCAGGGGTATGTGGGGAAAACACAGGGGATTGAGGATAGAAACAGAGGTGGGGAGGGGAGGGAACACTGTCCACACCAAACAACCTTCCTTTCAGTGACTAAGTCTGTAAGTGGCAGCTGACACTGAAGTTTATTTATGCAGCATTATGAAAAAAAAATGGGATCAGCACTAGGGAAGTTCTCAAGAATAAGCAAATTGGTTTTTGCTATGGATAATTTGTAAGCCCAAAGCTCCCTCGCCTCCATACAAAGAATTTTGAATTGTGCTAATAGGAAAGTATAGGACAGCAACAAAGACCGATAATGCTCATGACAAAGGACACATGGGAGGTAATGTTGATATTCAAAAGTGCTGCCTACCTCATGCTGATGTTGTTTGTCCAGGTTATAGACAAGGAACCTCAAAGTCATGGTTTTCATGTCAATCTGGTGTTTCTCACCCATTAATGAACCCAAGGTGAGCTATGATTGTAGTGTCTCTACAGACAAGGGCTGAGGAGGAATCAGTGTGAAATAATAAAGGTTTTGACCCAGTTCAGGTACTGCTAAGGAACAAATTTTTGTGGGGTTTCGAAGTCACTGATTGAAACCTCTCTTTTTTAATTAAAAATAATGTATTTAATTACTTATTCATTTATGGTGCTACAGACAGGCAGCACCTTTGCACTGAGCTACATCCCTAGCACTTTGTATTTTATTTTATTTCAAGAAAGGGTCTCATTCAGTTTCTAAAATGCCCAGGTAGGACTCAATGTTATGATCCTTCTGCCTCAGTTTCTCAGAGTGCTGGATTAAAGGCCTGCACTATCATACTCACCTAAAAAAAATCTTTATTCTTTAGGGAATGAAATTTGTTGCTAGATTTTAAAAGTTAAAGATGTTCGTTTATTGCAAGATCAGAACTAACATCCCACAGCCAGGCAGAGCATAGTACTGGATCTTCACTCTAGAAGAGCATCTGTTCTCCAGCTTGCTGCAGTCTGCACCTACTACTTTTCTTTCCTGGGGTCATCTACAAGCATTTGAACTGCGGGATCTCTTAGTCCTTCTGTGGAGGGCTAAATCATGGCACCTGTGCTAGGGTTCCACCAGTCTGACAAAACAGGAGGGCATATGAAGGAGGAAGGATTTACTTTGGACTCATGGTTTCAGACCATGGTCACTTGGCTATGTTGTTTTTGGGCCTGTGGTCAGGAGAATATCATGGTGGGGAAGGTGTGGTGGAGCCAAGCTCTTTCCCTCATGGCGGCCAGAAGCTGAGAGCGGAACAGAGATGGGGGGAGAATATTTTTTTTTTTTTTGAGGCAGGGTCTTGCTTTGTAGTCCAGGCTGGACCTGAGCTCACTATGTAGCCCAGGCAAGCCTTGAACTCAGCAACCCTCCTGCCTCTGCCTCCCAAGTGCTGGGATTACAGGTGTGAGCCACCACGCCCGGCACTGTGGTATGTGGTATTGATGGCTGGTGGGCGTGAGTCACCACACCCAGCATTGTATGTGGTTACCGGGGATAGAACTCAGGACCTTGCACTTTGCACTTGTGAGGCAGGCGCTGGAACCACTGAGCTAAATCTCCGGTCCCAAGAATATGGGTTTTTCAGAACAGATTGAGTACCAGGATCACCTGGAAGAATTGTTAAACCACAGAGCACTGGGGTTGCCTGCAGCGCTTTGATTTAGTAATTTGCCTTGCGAATGCTTTCCAAATGAGTTTGTTGTGTGGCTGGTCCAGAGCTCATGCTCTGAGACCCTTTGAATCCCAGAAGAAGGAAGCCAAGGGGCCAGGGATTTAGCTCAAGTGGTACCACATGTGCCTGGGAAGCACATGGGCCCGAGCTTGATCCCCACGTACCACAGAGAAGAAAAGGAAGCCAGGCAGTGAGCTTGTCCTCTAGAGATGGTTCATGAATTCTGTTTCTGGTTCATGGAATCCATGAATTTGACCTAGTTCTTGGCAGTCTGAGAGTTTGGTCATTTCCGTTTTTAGTTTTGCCATCACTTGAGTTCATTTTTTTTTTTTTCTTTTTGAGACAGGGTCTCGCTTTTGTAGTTTAGGCTGGCCCTGAGCTCACTATGGTGCCCAGGCAAGCTGCCGTGAACTCAGCAATCCTCCTGTCTCTGCCTCCCGAGTGCTGGGATTACAGGCGTGAGCCACCACACCCGGCATTGTGGTATGTGTTGTTGATTGTTGGTGGGCGTGTCTCCACGCCCAGCATTATATGTGGTTACCAGGGATCGAACTCAGGACCTTGCACTTGTGAGGCAGGCGCCGGGACCACTGAGCTAACCCTTCGGCCCTTGAGTTCATTTTCTTAAGGTAGCATGATTTATTTTCTGTTGCCTGTGACCCAAGAACTTGAATGGATCCAACTTGCAAGGAACACTCTTGATACGGACACCGGATTTATGGAGCCCAAACTCAACACAATCTTTATCTGCCAAGACTCTCAGTATGGATAATAGCTGTCATTTCCTAACTGCCTATTGTGTGCTTTGTGAATGCTAGGCATTTCAGGGGATTTTATCAGGCTTCCAGTCATTCTGAAGGGAATATATTTTTTTACTTTACTTCTGAGGAAATAGAGGACCATGAATCTACTATTGGAAAGTTGGAAAGGTATAAAATCTACATAAACATTGTCAGTGAATGGGAGGCACCACTGGGAAAAGCCCAACATTCCCCTCCTTGTGGCATTTTTTTTTTTTTTTTTTTTTGAGACAGGGTCTCGCCCTGAGCTCACTATGTAGCCCGGGCAAGCCGCCACAAACTCAGCAATCCTCCTGTCTCTGCCTCCCGAGTGAGTGCTGGGATTACAGGCGTGAGCCACCACGTCTGGCATTGTGGTATGTGGTGTTGATTGCTGGTGGGCGTGAGTCACCACGCCCAGCATTCTATGTGGTTACCGGGATCGAACCCAGGACCTTGCGCTTGTGAGGCAGGCGCCGGAACCACTGAGCTAAATCTCCGGCCCCCCTTGTGGCATGTTTATTTATGTGTTTTTCCCATCTACTTTGAGTGACAGGCTGCCCGCAGTGCTCCTGTAAAAATTCTTTTGAAGGGATGAGAGCAAGCGTTGCGCTTGATCAGTGAGACTTAGTGTTTAAAAATTTGCCATTTACTTTGTGATTTAAATATTAGCTGGTCCAGAAGTTCTGGAGATACTAGCTGAACTGTATTTGGCTTTTGATTAATAAGGAGTAAAGCAAGTTTGAGTGACATTTGGGGTCCACATGGGGAGCACGTAGGAGGAAGAAGGTTAGCTGGATGTCTGCAGGGGGCAACAACTCATCGCTGATATTTCTAAGAATACTTCATTGGCAGCGGACACTGAACATAGCTCTGTGCTGTGGGGACTTGATAACCACAAGGTGATCAAGATGTAGCTACTGCCAAGCACTCCAGGTTGAACGGGACGTGATCTGAGAGGTAACTGTGGCACCCCTTGTAGATCTGTCCTTTACACATGACACGCGTTAGAGCTGCTTGAGGTCTCCATGGACAGGGGCTCTTCTAGTTCGTGAAGAAAACGGTGGGGCCCCATCTGCACCAAGAAGAGTGAAACCATGCCCACACATCTGGGAGGAAGGCGGCTGACCCTCCCTCTTCTATGCATAATAAAACTTTATAGGGCCGGGCGTGGTGGCTCACGCCTGTCATCCCAGCACTCAGGAGGCAGAGGCAGGAGGATTGCTGAGTTTGAGGCTTGCCTGGGCTACATAGTGAGCTCAGGGCCAGCCTGAACTACAAAAGCGAGACCCTGTCTCAAAAAAAAAAAAACTTTATAGGATAATGTACTTATTAATGGTTTAGCAAATGGCCTTCTGTACAGTCCCTGGCAATCCCTCTTGTTAGCTTAGCGGTGTATGTCTTACTTTTTGCTCCAGGGAACCTCCAGTACCTTGGTGCATGTGTGGGATCCATTTATTTACACCAAGGCTGGGTATGGGAAGTTGTTCAAACCCCATGCTACCTTTCTCCAATGAGGGAAGAGAGCGTGTGGATAAATGCTCCCTCTTCCAGCCCTGGGAATACACTCCTGAGGTGTGTCCCTTAGGGCTTCTTGGAAGGTCTTTGTGGAATGAAACCTAAATTGCCCACAGCAGGACAATGCAAGAATGCTTTGTGCACAGTATGGCGGCACACACGTGTAATCCCAGCTACTCTGGAGCCTGAGATGAGGAGATTGACATTTGAGGCCAGGATAGGCAATTTTTCAAAGGATGCTTTTCAGATCAACTATCCTTCCTAATCCATTCGCTCTTTCTAGTTCTCTATCCCCGTTACCTGGAAACACTTTTCCAAATAAATGAGCTGACTGCAAACCCAAGGTTTAGGCTCTGCTTTCTGGAGGGATCCCGGCTGGGAGAACACGGGCTGTAAAAAATTAAGAATACCCATAAAGAAAAAGGATACTGAAACCACCTCTAATCCTACTTTTTCTATTGACCTCGTCTATTAGGATTCGGGTGTGTATTTGTTCTTTTTCAATGCACATAGGAAAAAAAACACAACGGGAGCCATACAGTATTGCTGTGGTTTGGATACAGTCTGAGCATGTCCTCCAATGTTGACCTCCCATCTTGCATGAGTTGAAATGAGTGTTAGGTATGAAGAGGGTGGAAATTTAATTGACTATGACATTTGGGTGGCCTTTGGGAAGTGACTAGGATTAAAGTCATCAGGGTAGATACTCCATGCTGCTGGTTATAGGCGACAGAGAACAGAAAACACACATGGACAAACATGCTTCCTGTCTCCTTTCAAGTATTACTTTGTACCACTCTGAGACTCCACCAGCAAGACCACCCCCAGCTGTGGCCTTTCCATGTTTCACCTCTCAAACCATGAGCCAAAATAAGCTTCTTTTCCTTAAACTTTAGCAGCAGTATGTGGTACTGTGGTATTCGCAACAGAAAACAAACCTGTATGTTATTTTTTATCTGTCCTGACTCTTTTACTTGCTGCTGTATTGTGAAAGTTCTTTTCATAAGATTAAATTTTCTTTTCCAGTATATTTCATGGGTACATGGTATTTCATTATTATAAGATGTAATATAAAAATACTGTTAATTTTTAAAAATTATGGCAGTAGGGCCGGAGGGTTAGCTCAGTGGTTCTGGCGCCTGCCTGGCAAGCGCAAGGTCCTGAGTTCGATCCCCGGTAACCACATACACTGCTGGGCGTGGAGACTCACGCCCACCAGTAATCAACCAGCAGTCAGCACCACATATCACAGTGCCGGGCGTGGTGGCTCACGCCTGTAATCCCAGCACTCGGGAGGCAGAGACAGGAGGATTGCTGACTTTGAGGTTTGCCTGAGCTACATAGTGAGCTCAGAGCTAGCCTGAACTACAAAGTGAGACCCTGTCTCAAAAAAAAAAAAAAATTATGACAGTAAAAAAACTACATTGCCGTTATTCCCTCTAGGATTACTCTTCCTCTCTTTGAACAAATACGCTAATTCTATATTCTTGTCACCTTCTGAAGTAATTCCGGAAGTCCTCTTTTGTAAGTGTCTTTAGTTGCACTGTCGTGGCTGTCTTGGTGTCTTGAACTGGTTCAGAAAGTAAGACACTAAGGAAAGAGGACTTCAGGAACTGCTTCAGAAAGTGTCAGAAAAGAATTGGGTACCTGGGTTCAAAGTGAGGAGAAGTATTCTGAAGGGGACTCATGGCAATATGTCTTCTACGGTAATAATGTTTTAAAATGTAAACGTTCGCCATGTATTTCGATGAAGTGGTTGAAGGATATTTGTGGAAGGAAGGAGCTGCCTGTACTTGGCAAATCCATACACAGTAAAGCTGAGGAGCTGGGGGCGGGTTCTTTGAGTGCTCGGGGAGGCCGAGGGGCGGGGCCGGAGGCGTGGTCTCCCGCCCGGAACCCAAATGCGCTACCCCTGTGGTTTCCGGTGGCGGCGGACACTTCCCGTGTAGGGACTGTCCCGTGGCACAGGCGGGCGAAGGAGGGCACGGAGGCGCCGTTGCAGCGACAATGGACGATCACAGCTTGGAGGAGTTCCGTCGGCGTTGGCAGGAGGAGCTGGCGCAGGCCCAGGCGCTGAGGAAGCGGCGGAAACCGCGACGGCCCGAGGTGGCTGTCGAGCGCGGAGAGCAGGCCTCGGGGTACCTGGCGCTGGCCCAGGGCCTCCTGGAGGGTGCGGGACGGCCCCCCGCACCGCGGGCTGCCCGGGCTGAGAGGCCAGAAGCCGCGAGCCGCAGCCGCTCTCCGCCTGTCCGGGAAGGCGCGGGGGGCGGGGAGCAGCTCGTGGACCAGCTCATCCGTGACCTGGTGAGTGGCGGTCCCCTGCTACCCAGGCCGGGCCGGCCCCCGGCCCCAGAATGAGCCCCTCAGTAACCAAGAGACTAACTTTCTCCCCAGAATGAGCCCCTCAGTAACCTAGGGAGTAACTGGGGCAGTGTTAGGGGTCCCCACACCCATGTTCGTGCACTCATAAGGTCTCAGCAGACTGCTTCTCAGCCGCAGGTTGTTTTGGCTCCCAGACTTTACAGTCAGTGTCTGCAGACATTTGGGGGGGGGTGACTCGGTGTATGCGGGTGCACTCTCCCGCTATTGGGCATAGAGGGGCCAGAGGACAGACCCACAAAACATTATCTACCCAAATGTAAGTACTTGTGAGTTTGAGCAATCTAGCTCTAGAAGGATCCCTAAACTTTTACCAAAGATTATCTTTGGAGAGGAGAGCCTAGGCAGTAGTTATGAAGAAATTAAACTTTTTTCTGTATAGTTTGTATTAATTTTTCTAATTGTATATATTGAAAAAATAATGCGGGGGGGGAATGGGGAGATTTTAACTCCTCCGGGAGAGTAACCTTAAAATGGACTAGTTCTGTTCTTTTAAGAATCTTCTAGAGGAAGTTGGAGTCCCTCTCTCAAAATAGCTCGGTTCATCAGGTGAGAAGGATCAACTTCACTTGACAAGATCCACGACTCCCAGGTTAATTAATTAGGAGAGGACAGCAGGCCTTAATGATTATATTTTAATTGGGCTTAAAATTTCTATAGCTTTCCAATTGGTAATAACTCTGAAAGTGGAAATTACTTCAAGAAGTAATGGATCATTATTTTATGTATTGTATAGTTTTACACAAATATTAGTAGCTTTTAACTTGAGGTGTGTTTTTTTTTTTTTTTTTTGAGACAGGGTCTTGCTTTGTAGTTCAGGCTGGCCCTGAGCTCACTATGTAGCCCAGGCAAGCCTCGAACTCAGTAATCCTCCTGTCTCTGCCTCCATAGTGCTGGGATGACAGGCGTGAGCCACCACGCCCAGCTAATTTGAGTTTTTTTTAACTACATGTCTTGTCCCGTGCTCTGCCTCAGTCTGAACACAATAGTCCTTTGTGGTGGGTGGTAACTTCCTTTAACAGATGGAGAGACTTAAAGAAATAACCTGTGATTTGCTCAGTGTTACCCAGCTGATAAACTCTGGGCATTGATTATTGAATTTTAATCCAGATTTCTTTTCTTCGTGTGTATGTTTAAATTTTTTTAAATTTTAAGACATGGTCTTGCTGTACTGCCCAGGTTGGCCTCAGAATGAGGATCCTCCTGCTTTAGCCTCCCAAGTAGCTTAAATAATAGGCATGTTCCACATGCTCAGGAAAGATCTCCTGAACTTTGAATTTCAATAGTTGAAACTTGAGTTGAGATTAAAAACCACCTGAAACCTTGTTGAACTTCAAGTTCCGGGTCTTCCCCAGACCTGTTGAATTGTTTGCTGGGCAGAGGACAGCCCTCAAATGATTGGAAATTGAGGCATTGTTCTTTACTGTAGTCTTTTGAATCTTAAATCATAATCCTTAAGGTTTTCTATCAGTAACAGGCATTGATAGCAAAATACTAGAGAAATAAATGAAATATCCTAAAAATGAAGCTAGAGGAGGACTCATGGGGTACAGCAAATTTGTTATATATGTACAGTAGTTAGAAAAAGCCTGCCTCTTTCAGAATCGACACATTATGTACTACTAGGCTCTACCATGAGCAGCATCCAACTTTGGGGCATCTCTAATTTGTTAAGGTACTTTGTATCAGGCTGAGTGTGGTGGCTCACATCTGTAGTCACAGAATGTGAGAGGCTGAGGCAGGAGAATCTCAAGTTTAAGGCCAGTCTGTTTTAAAAACAAAGCACACTTTCATCTGTTCTGTCCATTAACCCAGACTCTTTAGAGATAGGAGCCATCTGAATGTAGCTGAATTTCTTTCTTTAATTGGCTGTTGTGATCCACAGTTGCTTGTTCCCATTTTTTACTCACATCTCTGCGCTGCACTGGCAAGCACCCAACTCAAAATGGCTTTAAAAATCTAAATTGGAATATGTTAATTCATATGATGGTACTTGTTTGGGGTGTTTATGTAATATAACTGGAAGTCTCCTGTTGGTCCTACTTCTCTTTTGTTGCCTTCATTCACAGCAGAATCACCTTGGGGACAAAATGTCTACTAACAACTGTGTTCTTAGGTTCTGTGACCTTAGCAGTTCAGGAAGAAGAAAACTGAGCCTGTGGTTTGTTCAGCTAAATTTATGAACCTGAGTTTTTATTGGTCCGTACTAGGTCTCTGTGTGACTGATTTTGAGTCAGTTGATTCAAATTGTCCAGAATTGTATACTGTCCCCATTGCTGGAGAGAAGTGTGCAGTATGCAGCACCTAAAGCATGTTGAGTAAGAGTGGTAGTAAAAAGGTTTCCTGAAAGATAAGGTTTCCTAAGTGTATATTAGACAGGAAATAGCAGCAGATATCTACTTTAGGTGGTTGAAGCAGCACAGACTGGGGAATATATTTCCTGTTCATTCAGCATATATTGTTTATATTGGCTGGTGAGTGAGGTGCTGCGAATCTGCAGTAAGCAGAATGGATGTAGTTCCCACCCTTAGCTTCTTGTTTCTTTTATCTGAAAGAATGACATCAATGGAGGAAGGAAGCCTTTGCTATGGATGTGGGTTTTGGGGATGGTAGTTAAGTGCAGATTCAGACTCTACTACCGATTGGGTCTCTCCTGTTGAGAACTCACACACTGGCTTACCTGGAATGGCTTCCCTTCCTCTTGGCTGTCCTCTGCCTTCCTTTTAAGGCTCAGCTTAAATTCCACCTGCTATGTTAACTTTGCCTCCAGCCCCAATTTTTCCTCCTTTAAATTAAAAGTTTTTATTGTCAGTGCCATCATGCACTTGTTCATATTCATGAATTAGCAGTTCTGGTTGGATGCATTTTGAAATGATTTTGTGAACACATTTTAGAAAAACTTGTAATTTAAGTCATGCCTTCACTGGAAGTTCTGCTGCTTGAAGTCACTGGAGTTCATTCCACAGTGTTCGTCAAGTGGTTTTTTAGTACAAGGCACTCTTTTTTTTGGTGGTGGTGGTGTTACCAGGGATTCAGCTCAGGACCTTGCACTTTGAAGGGCAGGTACCAGAACCACTGAGCTAAATCCTCAATGCCAAAGTAGGCACTATTGTAGGCACTGAGGATAGAGCAGTGAGCAACAACAACAAAAAAGCTGGGTGTGGTGGCCCACGCCTGTAATCCCAGCACTCAGGAGGCAGAGACAGGATTGCTGAGTTCAAGGCTTGCCTGGGCTACAGAGCGAACTCAGGGCCAGCCTGAACTACAGAGCGAGACCCTATCTCAAAAAAAGAAACAAAAAACAAATCTGTGCTCCCTTTATAATTTATATTCTGGGGAAGAGAAGCTAGACAATGGACTGAGAATTGCCAGATAAATGGGTTGGAGAAAAAGCAGGTGGAGGGGATGAAGTGTGTCTGTGTCTCTGTGTCTTGGGAAGGAGTGCAGTTATGAATAGTGCTATCCTGTGAGCCCTTTTTTTTTTTTTTTTTTGAGACAGGGTCTCGCTTTGTAGCTCAGGCTGGCTCTGAGCTCACTATGGAGCCCAGGCAAGCCTCGAACTCAGCAATCCTCCTGTCTCTGCCTCCTGAGTGCTGGGATTACAGGTGTGAGCCACCACACCTGGCACTGTGGTATGTGGTATTGATGGCTGGTGGGCGTGAGTCTCCACGCCCAGCATTGTATATGGTTACTGGGGATCAAACTCAGGACCTTGCGCTTGCGAGGCAGGTACTGGGACCACTGAGCTAACCCTCCAGCCCCCTGCAAGCCCTTTTTGAGCAGGTCTCATTCAGAGAAGGGAGAGGGGATTCTAGGCAGAGAACAGCACATTTAAAGGTGGCCAGGGCTAACAGCCTCATAAGCACTGCAACTTGAAGAGGCCCCAGAATCCCTATCCTCAGAAGGATCCTGCACTTGGTTTTATGCTGTGATGTTGTCTTGAAATTCTTAATCACTTTTGGCCAAGGACCTCCACATTTTTGCTTCACACTGGGTCATACAAGTTATTTAGGCCATACCAGTGGTGGGATAGTGTTTGGAACTTTGGCCAGACAAATCCACTCTCATCTAAAGTACCCCTCTGGGACCTGAAGCTTCTGACCATTTGGGATCACCTCTTCCCCAACTGTCCTTGCTGTGTTCTAAAGCTCTGGTCCTATTTAGGCAGCAGGGAGACTTTGAAAGAAGAGGTCCAGACTGTTTTGCTTCTTCCAGAGCCATACCTAGCCACCTGGGGTCCCGCAGCACTAGTACCCCTCCAGTGGTAGCGAACCTCTAGCACGTGTGCGGCAGTGGGCTGTTTTTAATCACTGAAAGCTTTTGAAGATTTGCCATCACTGCCCTAGACCTTTAGATGGGCATTTTCTACCTCCCTCCCTCACCTGAGTCCCTAGGGAAGTCATACTAGTAAGTGGTGACTGAAAATTTACCAAAGTTGGAAAGCCTATTCCTGTAAACAAAAACTTCAGACAAGATAAGCTGGGCATAGTGGTACACACCTGTGAACCTGTAATCCTAGCTCCTTGGAAAGCTGAGGAAGGAGAATCACATGTTCAGAGACAGTTTAGCAAGACCCTGTCTCAGAAAATAAAAAGAATTGGGGTTGTGTAAATCAGTGCTCTCTGGGTTCAATCCTCAGTACCACCAAAAAAATAAATCCTATGGACATTTTATTATATATCTACCATGCCATATGCAAGGCACTGGGCTGATTAGTTTTGTAGTGTTACAGTTCAGTCATATCACCTGTGTGTGCAGGGCAACAAACACATACTGAAAACCTTTTGCTCATATGCCTAAAATGAGAAGGATCTTCAACCTCGAGATAAATTGACTTTTTTTTGACTCCTTGGGAGTTTAATCTCTATTAACATTGTTTCTTTGGAGAAATGGTTTCCAACTTCTAAATAGCTGACTTACTAATGAACTGTGGAATATCTTAGGGAACTGTCTCTATTGCTTCTTGTAGTCTCCTGTATTCTGTTTTATGTGAGGATGAGTTACCTGTGAAAGATTTTAGCTATTTGGATGCAGATGCCATTTCTTATATACATTGGCTGAAAGTTCCTGCCTCCCCTAGCACTGAGCATGGCCTTGAATTCAGACATAAGTCATCTTATTTTAAAAACATGGTGTGTGAGTCTTACTATACAAGTATTTAGGAAATTCAGAAGAACAGAAAGGAAATAAAAATCTCCCTTAATGGTTTTGCACAGAGGCTACTGTTGTT
>PVIC010011112.1:0-42022 GCA_004025085.1 Thryonomys swinderianus
TGCCTCTGCCTCCTGAGTGCTGGGATTACAGGCGTGAGCCACCACTCCCGGCACTGTGGTATGTGGTACTGATTGCTGATGGGCGTTGAGTCACCACACCCGGTATTGTTGTATGTGGTTCCTGGGATCAAACTCAGGACCTTGCGCTTATGAGGCAGGCGCTGGAACCACTGAGCTAAATCTCCGTCCCTGCCCTTTTCATTTCTAATAGCATAGATTTGTGCCTTTTCCTTCATTTGTGTGATAAAATTGGCTAAGGGTCTCTCAATTTGTTTTTCCTTTCAAAAAGCAACCTTTGATTCATTGGATTTGTTTGTATCATTGTCTTATTGCATTATTTTCTGCTCTGATTTTTATAATTTCCTTCCTACTATGAGCCTTGGGTTTGTCTTGCTCCTCTTTTACTAGTAGCTTGAAGTTCAGCATTAGAATATCTGATCTTGCTGTGTTTTCCTGGTGTAAGCATTCACTACTATGAATTTTCCTCATAGAACTGCTTTCATTGTGTCCCATAAGTTCCTGTATGTTGTAGTGGGAGTATCAAAAGTGTTTCATTTCTTCTGTGACCAATTGTTTTTTTCAGCAGTCTTGTTCAATCTCCCAGTGTTTTTGAGGATCTTGGAATTTCTTTTGCTTTTTGACTCCAATTTCAAGTCACTATGGTCTGACAGTGTACAGGGGATAACTTCGATTCCTTTGCCTTTACTTAAACAGGGTCTATGAACTAGCATGTGGTCTATTTTGGAGACTGACCCCGGAGCAGCTGAGAAGAATGTATATTCTGACTTTGTGGGGTGAAATACTCTGTAGGAATCTATTAAGTCCATTTGTTCAAAAGTTTGGTTCAGTTCAAGTATTTCAATATTGATTCTTGGCCAGTTGATCTGTCTACTTGTGACATTGGGGTACTGAAATCTCCTACTACTCTTGCATTAGTGCTTATCTGGCTTTTCATATCTATTAATATTTGTTTTATATATTTGAGTGGATTACAATTTGGTGCATAAATATTTATGAATGTTATCTTTTTCTCAGTCATCATTATTCATATTATACATTATTGTGTAAATTTAGAAAGGAAAAGTGACTTAATTGGCTCCACTTTTCATAGTTTCTTTTTTTTTGAGACAGGGTCTCGCTTTGCAGTTCAGGCTGGCCCTGAGCTCACTATGTAGCCCAGGCAAGCCTCGAACTCAGCAATCCTCCTGCCTCTGCCTCCCGAGTGCTGGGATGACAGGCGTGAGCTACCACGCCCGGCAATTGGCTCCACTTTTAATTCAGGGGAGATAAGAGACTTAAAAGGCACTTGTGAGCTTGTGCAAGATTGTGTATACATTTCATGCTATTCATACCCTGCATCCAAATTATTGAGATCACCCACACAATTCTGGAGACACCCCAGTGGTAGAAAAACAAAGTCAAAGAGCACGATGCACCTTCTGCCAACACATCTCACAGATAGAGTGATAGTGACCAAGTAATCAGCTAACCCAAGTCATGGGACTGGCTTCATCCCCACTGGGCAATAGTCATTGCTGGCTAAAGTCCATGCTACAGCCCTATTCCACATTTCAGTAACATGCAAAGAGATCTTAGCTTGGCTGCTTTTATCACCTTGAAGGAGCATCCCACAGTTCACATCCTAGGAAGTGGGAGCAGGAGCTGGACAAAAACAGTTTCCACCAACTGGTCAGTGTCTGTAATCAGATCAGTGCACTTCCCCACTAGAAAGCTGTTGTGCATGTCCAAACTGAAGATAGCAATTACTAAATCCTCTTTCAAAACAATCTTGCACTTCTTGCCTAGGCCTTCACTGTCCATTATGCTGGTCACGGGCTATTGAAGTGCAGCTAATCAAAATTGAATTGTGGCCGGGCATGGTGGCTCACGCCTGTCATCCCAGCACTTGGGAGGCAGAAACAGGAGGATTGCTGAGTTTGAGGCTTGCCTGGGCTACATAGTGAGCTCAGGGCCAGCCTGAACTACAAAGCGAGACCCTGTCTCAAAAAAAAAAAAAAAATTTGAATTGTGTTCTAAGTGCAAAATGTATGTAGGACTACTGAGATCTAGTATGAAAAGAATTTGAAATACATTATTAGTAATTTTAATTATGATTTCATGTTAAAATTTTATATATAATCTATTCAATAAAATATCTCACTAGGATTTATTTATTCCATTTATTTTTAATATTTCTTGTGACTACAAATTTTTTCAGTGTCTGGACAGAGATTTAGCTCACTGGTTCCAGTGACTGCCTAGCAAGTGCGAGGTCCCTGGTTCTATCCCTGGTAACCACATACAACAATACTTGGCGTGGTGACTGTCACACATAGGCAATCAGTACCACATACCACAAACACCAGGTGTGGTGGCTCACACCTGTAATCCCAGCACTCAGGAGGCAGAGGCAGGAGGATTGCTGAGTTTTAGGCTTGCCTGGGCTACATAGTGAGCTCAGAGCCAGCCTGAACTACAAAGTGAGACCCTGTCTCAAAAAAAAAAAAAATCCAAGATCTATATGAGGTTCTCACCTTTCTTTTGGACAGGACTGCTCACTAATAACATATACCTCATTGCATTACTTCTACTTGTCACTTTTGAGGGACAAAAATAAGCTCTAATTTATACAGTAAAAAGAAGAATTCAGACAATAACACAAAAAAAGAGAAGGCTTTTTATTGTACACAGAACAGTTTTGAAGTAGAACAAACAAGTGAAGATACCAGTGTTTGAAAATTGAAGTCCTGCACATGCTTTATTGCACCTGAAGTTACTGTTCACGAGCAACCTACCATCAGTTCGATCTACGTCTCAATTTTGTTCCTTTTGCTATTTAAAATTATCCAAAGGAAGGGAAGAAAGTCTTCCACAGAACTGATACTGTCAATGAAAAGCACTGTTTTAAATAGGCTTTTACTTTATGAAACTGAAGTCATTTTTTCTCTGTTTATAGAAGGAACAAAAACTTTGTCCTTCTAGAATGGCTTATCCTTACAGATGCTTCTTCCAAAAGTAAGACCTAACTCGAAAATAATAGGCCTGGAAAATGAAAGATCGAAAACTCTATTCCCGGTCAGCCTGTCCTTGCCTGATCTGCTTTACAGAGTAGCCACCTAGGAAGAGAACAGCAATGATGGGTGAGGCGAGGACAGATGATTCTTTCCCAGGTAGGTCTTACTTTCAAGGAAACATGAAATCATATGATGTCAATCTATTCGTGCTTTGATGCGCAGCTCAAGACTTAGAAAAATTAGCAGCTCACTTGACATTACATACATAATAAATGATAGAGGCAAAACCAGAACTCGATTCTACTCTCTGATCTAAATTTCTTAGTGTTAGTATGATATCCTTAAAAACTATTTCCCAGTCATTTTCTTCCTTACCACTGAAATGTGAGCTTCGATTAATTTAAGACTGATATCAAGCACTGGAAAATGGACCACTACTTAATTCCGTCTTGCAATAATCATGCTGAGAATAAGTATCTTACTATAGAATATATGGATAGGACATGGAATATGAAAAATTGTCACACAATGAGATATAGGTTTGGAAGGAGCATGCACTGCACTCTTCCCTGCTGATTCATAGCCTGCAGTTCTAATGGGAATGGCACAAATGCGGTACAATTGTTTTGCTTGCTTTTTAAAATTTAAATACAGCTTTCTCTTCAAACTTTTGAGATTGTCAGGGTGTGAGACCCTTTGTCTGCTTGACAATCAAATGAATTTAAAATGTTTGCACACATAAAAGCATTCATTGCTCCAACTTCCAAATCATTTGAGTCAGTCTGGGTTGCTAGTTTAAATCGCTAATTCTAATACTGAGCACAATACACCTTTGTGTCCTTGGTATATGAATTAATGAAGTTCTTAGATCTCCAAACCTGAAACCTTCCAAAGTTATTTTTCCCTTTGGAATATTTCCTTCTATTCTGAATAGGTACACTCCTGATCTTTTATTTTAAAATATGACAAACATAAAAATACAATAATCCTATAACTTCCAAGTATATAATCTTGAAACATGTAAATGTTAAAATTCGCAGCATTTCCCTTGGATTTGAAAGTATTATGATTAAATTCATATGGCATAAAATTTCCCATCTGATCATTTTTTTTCAAATATTCAAAGCACTCTTCATCATTATCTATTTCCAAAACCTTCTCTTGACCTTAACCAGAAACTGCACCCACTGAAGCGGTGCTTTTCTACTGATGCTCCTCAGTCCCGGGCAAAGCGCAGCCCCCGTTCCGTCCCTCCGCATCCTCCTCCTCCGGCTTTGCCTTGAAGTGGAGTCGCACAGTACGTACCGTGGAGTGTCTGCCTCATTGCACCTGGAACACTTCTAAGGTTCATCAGCAGAGCTGCATGTCCGCCCAATCTAAATTTTACAGCTCAATAGTAGTTCACTTTGCAACTACTACATTTTGTTTCTGCACTTAGTTATTTTCACCTTCTGGGGTCTTGTAAGTAATGATGCAACAAACCATAGCACACACACAACTGTTGGAGTCCTTGTGTTCACTGAGGTTGTACGATTGCTCATCCTATAGTATTCTATTTTTCTTTTTGGACAAACCACCGAACTGCTTGCTTCAGTGGCCAGACCACTTCTGATTCCTTCTGGCAAAATGCAAGGATTCAGACTTCTCTATATTTCACCAGCAGGAGTGTATCTTATAATTATGCCCATCCTAGCAGACAAGAACAGTTATTTTATTGTCATTTTGATTTGCACATCCCCACATACTATCGGTGTCCAACATCCTTCTTTATGCTGACTTCTTTGGAGAAACAAATTCTTTGTTTATTTTCTAATTAAGTTGTTCTACTTGTGGGGGGTTCAACTGAAGGAATTTAGCCTAGATTTTCAAATAAATTCAATGTTAAATATCTGGTTAAAACCTCTGATACAGTCCCCTTTATCCCACATTCTCAACTCAGGTGAACACTTTTATTGTATTTGTATTCATGGTATACATTTGTGATACATAGCGATGACATTCATGTCTGTGAATTGATACACAAACATGAAAACTTTGTGTCTCCACCCATGCCCAGATAACTTTCCCTTCTCTATAAAGCCTACCTCCCTGTATCATACTTATTTTATTGTTAACCTTAAATTATTTATTTTTGAGGTTTTTTCATATAAGAGAGTCAATGTGATATTTAACTATGGCTGATTTTTTCACTTACCATTATAATGGCAAGATCCACTTACTTTCATACAAATAACTCAAATGAATCCTCTATGACCAAGTAGGACTCTGGTGTTTATGTAGCATATTTGCTTTACTGTGTGTGTGGATGGGCAGATAGGCCACTTCAAAAGTGCAGCCCCAGTGAGTTCGTGCGATGTAAGCCTGAGCATGCATGTGTCACTCAGATAGGCTGATTTTCATTATTTTGGGGAGATACTCAGAAAAGGTACATTTGAATCAAATGACATTTCCAATTTTAATTTTTAAAAATGAAGTATATAATACTCTGTCCTTAAATTTAAATTTTAAAAATATACCCATATTCATAATTAACAAATTATTGATTTTTAGTAGGCACAAAGACTACATGAATCTTTATTTTTTATCAGTTAATTTACGTTTTGAGATCTATATTGATATATTTGGGTCTACTTCATTTTAACTGGCATATAATTACTAACAATTTACTCAACCACAAATACTAAGGAATAGACAATTTTACTTATAATAAGATTATTTTGTCATTTTCAATAATGCTGAATCAAACATTTGTGTATAAAACTTTTGATAGTGCTAGATAAGAGTGTAGACTCTGGTGCCAGACTGTCTGTGTTTTAATTCCAACTCTTTATTTTATTAGCGGCATATACTTCAGGAAATTGTTTAACCTCTCTTTGTCCAAGTTAACTATATATAACAAGGGAGATGATGCTCATGATTATCTCACTCCATTGGAACGGTGAAGGAAGTCAATTCAAGTAAATTGACCAAACTACCTGACACATTTTAAAGTCTGTGGGGTAACACTGTTTATTCGTAATATTTTTATTTAATCACTCAAATGCTTCATATTTTATGTAGTCAATTTCATTAATACTTTCTTTGATGGGTCTTGTTTATTCTGCTTCAGAAACTTTTACATAATTTAAAGTCATAGATATAGTCTTTCATGTTTATGTGTAAATGGTTCAAAACCTACTTTTCCTCATTGTGGTCTACAATGTAACCAGTACACACTTTGACTATACTGTGACTTAGGGATGTGCTCTTTTTCATCTGGGAAACGAATTGCCTTTGCACTGTTTATTGACCACCATTTTCCACAGTGATTTTAATTCCTGTCTATATCATATGCTGTTTCCTTCTGCTACCTGCTGAATTCTCTGATTCATTACTTTGCTCCACTTATCTATCTATCTATCTATCTATCTATCTATCTATCTATCTATCTATCTATCTATCCCTATGTCTGCAAATCTGCAGCATATTACACTTTTTTTTAAATTGGGAATTTGTACCAGTGTATGACACAATTTAATTCTCATTTTTCCCTTTTCTCTACCCACCCCACAAACCCTCATCCCCTAATACATGTTTTATTTCCCTTTTATAAATTACCATCACATTTTTCTTACCCCCTCATTGCTCACCCCTCTACTACATTTCCCTTTGAATATTTTATTTTGTCCATTCATTGCTACTTTTATGTTTTAAATTGAATGCTCTATTGTACATTTTATATACAGCTCACAGTCACACTCAACATCGAGGATTTGTACCAGTATATGACATGAGGTAATTCTCATTTTTACCCATATCCCTACCCACCCAACAACCCCCTCACCCCTATTTACATGTGCTTTCTTTTTCTTTCCAAATCATATTTATTCTTTCCCCTACCACATTCCCTTTGAATATTTCCTATTTCACAAATCTATCATACATAAAGAAGATGTGGGTTTTTTTTATAAAATGGAGTTTTACTCTGCCATACAGAATGACAGGTTGCCTTTACTTATGTGCAAATGGACACACCTTGATGACACACTAATAAGTGAAATAAATAGATCACAGATATGTTATTCCTTTTGAATATTTTCTATTTCACAATATCCATCACACGTTGTAGAACTCATTAACATCTTCAGTTTCTCATAGCAGAGAACAGATACAATATTTACACATCTGCGATGTATTTATTTCACTTATGATTATGCTGAAAAGCAGTATATTACTCTTTTTAATGGAAGTGCTTGGGATTGAACCCAGGGCCTCATGCATTCTAGGGAAGCGTTATACCTCTGTGTGATGCCCTAAGTCCCAACGTTGTACACTTACCGCTATTTCAAAGTATTTTTGTCTTATCCATATTAAATTTTAATTGAAATGATAATTGTAAGTTGGGGTGTATAATGTGATGTTCCACTGCAAAGTGTGATGATGAATCAGTGGAATTAACATCATGTTCTTTATCTATTCATCACTTAATGTACAGTTTTTTGTCATTTTTGGCTACTGTAAATAGTGCTGCAATATGTATGGAAACGCGAGTGTGTCTTCAAAATAGTATAGTGCTTCAGTGAATATGGAAATGTAAGTGATTCTTCAATACATTCAATTAATTTCCTTTCGATATATACTCAGTAATAGGATTGCTAAAGCATATGGTTGTTTTAACTTAGTTTTGGTGGAACCCCCATACTGCATTCCATAATGGAAAGCTGAATTTACCTCCTGCAGGTAAGGGAATAATCTACAAGGTTAAAGAAAACTTTAAAAATGGGAGGAAATATTTGCAAGCTATATGTTTGGCAAAGAGTTATTGTATAAAAGCATCTCAACTCAATAGCAAAATAAAATAAATGATAACAAAAATGTCCCATATAATTCAATTAAAAGGTGAATTATAAACCTGAATAAGCATTTTTAAAAAGAAGTATATAAATTGCCAGTCCAAGTGTGAACAGTGTTCAACATCACTAATCATCAGGGAAATGAACGTCAAAACAATGTACAATGACCACTGCCAGTGAACACATACAAAGAGGGAAACCCACACTGTAATAATTTATAAGGTGCAGAAGGCTCTTTTGTCTTTTCCAAAACTGTATTGGATCTTTTAGGTTTCTTTCTTTTGGTTCCTCCCTCCCTCCCTTCCTCCTCACCTCTCCCCTTCCTTCCTTTCATCTATTCTTTATTCCTTGCTCTTATCCTTCATTTCCACTAGTAGGGACAAAAGCTAATGTATTCTGTTTGTGATATAATTACTTTGCCACTGAACTGCACCCCCAACTCTTTTCTTTCATATTTTGACATCTCTTTAAACATACATTGTGTTTATTACGTGGCAGTTTCTATTTGATATGCTTTAAACACTGTAGCTAATGTATTCTTCACAACTATGTATGAAGTACTAGTATTATCATATTTATCTTTCAGATAAAGGCTGAAGCATAGAAATAATTAATTGCCCAAGGTTGCTCCGCTTATAAGCGGCAGAGCTTGGACTTGAAATCAGTCATTTTAGCTTCAGAGATTTTAATTTTAATCTGCATGCTATGCTATCTCTCAAGAAAATTTTTTCATTATTTAGGAAAACATTCAATTGGAAATTTAATTAAAATTATATTACATTAGTATGCTAATTGGTGTCTAGCATATCATTTTGATACACAGTCTTCAATTCTATAAGCTAGAAATAGCTGTCTGACACTGCATGACATAAACCATGGGTTTCCTGTGCAGTATCCATATTGCCTTCTTCCTTAGTAACAAAATGCCATGTGGTAGTTACTGAAGGTAATTAAATCTTGAAGACCAAATTACTTTATACAGCCTCATTACTGTATGTAAGGGCATGTGACCCAATTCTGGACAATAAAGTAGGAGGGATCCCTGGGGTTGACTTCCTGGAGCCAGAATTTCAAGGGCAACACTGTTCCTTTCCCATAATGCTTCCCATCCCTTCGCTTTGTCACGCTCAGGGTATGCTAGAGGTTGGGCACCCACCACTTGATGACGAAAAGTTCTGTCCTAAGACTGGTGGAGTGGAAAGCTTATTGTGTCCCCGAGCCTCTGAGATCATTGTTATTCACTGTACTAGTCCTAATCAGCCTCTCCGGGATTCATTTTACATGAGTCAAGTGAAGTCTACTCTTCTCTAAAAATAGTAGTCCTGAGTTAAAATTCCTTTCACAAATACCTGAACACAGTCCTTAGCTGGTCCAGTAAGATCTTTAAGGACCTTGAGTAGATGTCATGGTTTGAACCTAAAATGTCTCCCCAAAGTACCACATGCACCAAGTGGGGCTTTGGGAAGGTGGGACTTTGGGGAGGAACCAAGAAGACACTTTTGTATAAGTGGAATCATCTGTGGAATAGGTCAGTTGCTGAATGTGCTGATGGGAAGTGAGGCTTTGTTGGATTAGGCAGGTCGGTGGGGATGATCTTGAAGAGTGTATCTCTGCCCTTGCTCTTCCACTCCCTCTCTGTTTCTGGACCCCCTTGAAGCGAACAGCTTTCCTTGGCTAAATTCTCCCATCATGCTGCATCTGCCTTGGATCTGGCCAGCAATAGACTAAACCTTCTGAAACAGGGAACCAAACAAACCTCTCCTAATTTATATTTTGAGTGTTAAGTATTTTTTTCCCCAGGAACAAGAAAGTTACTAATATATTGATGTCCATAGTTTTCTTCATAATATCTTTCCAACTTTTTAGTTTTATTACTAGGTACTTATAGTATTTTTTATTATGAATAAGACATTTTGCCTTATTTGTATCTTTCATATTTGTCAGATACTTTATTATACAGGAAAGTGATAGATTAATCCACATGAGTTATGCAACAAAACGGCTGTTGCTTTAGTTTGTAAAATGGATAGAAGTTAGAAATTGTGTTCCTGGCGGTCTTTGATATCTGTATCTTCATCTCTCTTTTCATATATTATGAGAAAAAGATAGAGAAAAAAACCGTGTTATTGGTAGCCAGTAGTGTGCAGCCAACAGTCAAGTTTACACAGAGGAGTACAGATTAGCTCATGTTCCAGCCATGCCTTCATCACTACTGGACTTACTTGTGCCTGAAAGAGCCAGGACGTCTACCTGGTAGGAGTCATGAAGACACTGAGGCGTGATCCTCTGTGGGAAGCTTTCATCATCGACAGCCAGATTCTTCCTGTAAAGTTTAAACAAAAAGGCCAGAGGAAAAGAATTCAGAGTAGCAAGATGGATTAAAAAGTACCTTTCAGTTAAAGTTTTGTCTTTTGAAAAACTTCAAATAAAGTGACTTTGCATGAATTTTAGAAAGACATGACACTTAAGATGTATTTTTCATTAACGAACAGAGCTATGCAAAGCAAAGATTGCCAAAATTAATTTAAGTTTTCAGGAGAGTAAAGGAAGCTTCTAATCTGAAAACAATGCAAAAATGAAAGACACCAATGTTTCACAATATGCATTAAAGATAGTACAATGAATTTAACCAAAAATATCTTGCAGTGAATTGGTAAGAATAACAGAATTGGAAGGCTGAAAACAGGTTCACGATGACTCCAGTAAAGATCCCAAATATTCCGTATGGATGCAAATGTGTTATTTGTGATCTCTCAGCCAGTTCAGTTTACTCAGAAGTTCAATGGCTTAAAAACAGTAGCACAAACGCCTAAGAATCATTACTCTAAGAACTAAATTAGAGGGCTGGGGATTTAGCTCGGTGGTTCCAGGACCTGTTTTGCAAACACAAGGTCCTGAGTTTGATCCCGGTACCAAAAGAAAAGGTAAAAATTAAATTGGATAACACGCCTGTGATTCCTTTTTACTCCACATTAAGCAGTGAGTGCTTTTCTAATTCTTTTTTTTCTCTACTTAGCAAAAACAGATAAAAGAGCATGATATATTTGACAGAAACCTGATCATGAGCAATTGATCTTGAGCAAATCACTTCTTGAACTTCAGATTATTCATCTGTTACTTGAAAGAGTATGGATTCACTTGGCCCTTGTTGAAGATCACAGAGCCAACAATTACTGGAGCCAAATACAGGTATGATATGTAATACGTGTTCTATTTCGCTGTAAACTTGCTGCTTTATGGGATTCCTTGGGAATGTCATATAAAACAAGGGAGATTCAGTAGAGAACTACCACTGCACTTAATGATTAAGATCAAAGAAGTTCAATTAAAGCGCCAAGGCAAAGGTAACAGAGATGGATTAGTGCAGCAGCAGTAGCAGGGAAGTACTAAACAGCTTCTTCAAGAGGAATTTACTCCCCCACCCCCAAATCTGTACACTTTGTATAGTGTATATATTCTCAATCATAAGTAGGTAGACACGTTTGGTGAGTCAGGAATAGAGCAGCATAAACATTTTCTGGACAGTTGCCCAGATTTTGAGTCGCTTTTTCCCATAGACCTGTATGGTTTTCCACAATAAAAACTCACATCAGTATTACACTGTAGTCAAGAAAATATATGGTCATTATATTTTATTTCTTATAGTACCTACTTGAAATATTATTTGGTAATTTTTCAACTTTTCAAGGTTTCATAATAAATTAGTTTTCATCCCACTCGTGGATCATACTTTGATTTTGGATTTTGTTATTTAACTTAAGTGTAGAAACTTCATGTACTTGTGTCATCACAGAAACCACAGCATAGACCTTTTTCTGATTCCTTTATTTCTATATCATATCTCCATTAGTGTTTTTCATTTCTTCTCCTTGGATAACACACCATTCTAATCAGCGAGTTAACATATCCTTTTATTTGAGTGATTTTTAAAATGTGCAACACCATTGTGTGTACATGCATTTTAAATTTATGAAAATGATATTGTTATATGTCATTTTATTTCTTCTTTTTATATTCAGTGTTTTTGATACAACCTGTATTGCTATATATTTATCTAGATGGGTAATTATAGCTATTTCATTGGACTCTAACTTTCAAGTACATTTTATCTATCCACTTGCTCAGCAAGAGTGAAACTTTGCCAAAAGTCCTACTCTCCCCAAAACATCATACATGTAACAGAAAATGTGTACATCAGCTCATGTCTCACTATCAACCAATGTAAGAATTTTCCAGGCTACACAACCTGCTACACTCCCATGCATTCAGCAAATGAGATTGCTACATTAACAGAGGCATATATACTTAATTCAACTAATTTCAGATTTTCTTCTAGTATATGTGTGCATATATATATATATACACACATAAATACATATTTTGTATATGTGAATATGAAATATAATCTTTTAGAAAAAGTACAGCCTTGATGTGAGTACTAGAGTCATAATCTTTCCATGAAAATGTCCATCCCACTTCTGCCAATTGCTGCTTCTATGACATTAGGAAGTTCAATGCTTAGTTCTCACTAAAGACACTAAAATACTCAAAGGTTATGGAATTTGAAAAAAAAAGTAATTGCTTCTTATGCTCGAATGGTGTATCAGTCTGAAGGTATAAAGCACTGTCAAAGGGCTTCCACCACCGAGGTGGGGCTATCCTTGCTGCAAGGAACATATTAAATAAATTCCTAGTTCATATTCCATGACTGTGGGCAATGAAGATGACCTAAAAATGGAAGGAAATTGAATAGTACAGAGAGAATCACAAAGTTTTTATCTAGTAATTATGACATCATAACTGACAGGCTTAGTGAGGAGAAATGTTTCAGTTTTATACATAGGTATGATGTCTATTGTCTCATATTTCACAAGTTTACTTTGAAGATAATAAAGCATTGTTCCTATGGAATATATTTTACAATAGCGATTCTCAACTGGGAGTGACTCAGTTCATCAAGGAGCATGTAGAAACATTTAGACTTACTTTATGTTGTTCTCACTCAGGAGAGACTACTGCTGTCTACTGGGCAGCAGACAGGAAGGCTGCTCAGCATCTTAAAATGCAGTATTCCCTCACAACAATGAATTCTCCCTCCTAAAATCTCAGTGTTTCCAAAGTCAAGATTCCTAGGTTTTAATACCAGTTCTTTTTTTTTTTTTTTTTTTTTTTGAGACAGGGTCTTGCTTTGTACTTCAGGCTGTCCCTGAGCTCACTACGTAGCCCAGGCAAGCCTCGAACTCAGCAATTCTCCTGTCTCTGCCTCCCAAGTGTTGGGGTTACAGGTGTGAGCCACCATACCTGGCTTAATACCAGTTCTATAAATCAGTGATACCTGTGACTTGTGGTGTTTACCAAGCTGTCTTCATCTAGAAAATTGCATTCAACAGTGTCACAAGGTATGTGAGGTAATTCTCATAAAGTACTTCCTGTATAGCACATTGATGGTATTCAGTGAATGATACCAAGTATTAGTGGTGTTACCATTGAATTAATTTAATTATAAACAGCTTTTTGAAGGTCATTGGCAACATAGTAGACAAGTGAATAATACGTTAACTACTCTGAAAATGATGAAAATCTGCTACTCTTTTCCTTTGTTGTTTTAAGTTGCACACGAATACTTTTGGTGTTACGCTGTCAGTCCTTGGAAGCACTTTAATGTACTTGTTCTGAAATAGAAGCAAACACAACACATTGAAGAAAAATAAGAACAGATTGAAGCACAGCGCAGATGCGTTGGAAAACTTGCTCACGAAAGGGTCAAAGTTCCTCATTAGCTTTCTGTTCAAACAGGATCATTTGCTTATTTTCACATTTAATTTTCTATCCTAGGAGATACTTTAGAAAGTGAGTTTAAAATCATTATTTCTCCTATTTTATTGATCAGTAATATTCTGGTCTTTTTTTTAGCAGTATATGTCTGTGATACTCAGTGATTACATTCAGCTTGGGGGATTGTTACATACACATATCACATGTTCATTCTTTTACTTCCCCTTTTCTCCTTATTTTTGAATCTGGCTCTTTTTTGCTTTTCAAATTATTCACATTTTGGCTGCCTTATGTTTGAGATATTGTGTTATATTTGATCTTTGTCCCTATTTTACTTAGCATTACGGTCTCGAGTCCATCCATTCTCCTAAAATTATTAAAATCATTCTTTTTTATGTTTGAGTAATATCTCTGTATGTATCTATATATACAGGTGTATAGATATATATGTACCTATCTATTAATATATATAGAGAGAAACAGAGAGATACCTTGCTTTGAGAGTATGGTTCATTTGAGAAAGATGCTTCTAATCCAAAGCATTTGTACATCAAAGTGAATATACCCATAAGAAAAATTTGAGGACTGGAAGGAAAAAACAGAAACAAAGCTTATATATGTATGGGAGAGCTTCAAGGGAGGGACAGGATGGAAAAAAAATATCTTAGAAATGAAAAAAGGAGAAATCACAGTAGACACACAAGACTGTACTCTAACAGATTGACAAATATTAAATAGATTAGATTCCTAAACACAAATAAGTTACCAAATCTTAAGCAAGAAGTCATAAAATTCTGAAATTGCTTAAAATGATAGAGTAATTGTCAAGGAAGACAAGCCTAGGACCTGATGGACTGACTGCTAAATACTGCAAGATCTTCAAGAAGGTTAAAGTAATGATACTCTAGAAGCAAACACAACACACTGAAGAGAACTAAGAACAGATTGAAGCAAAGACACTTTAATGAAATTGCGAGGGAAAGGGTGCATCCAAATTCAGAGTACATGACACAGAGATAAATCCGGGTGCATTCAATCATTTGATTCATGACAAAGAGCCAAAAACACATGCTGGAGATGAGACACCCTCTTTAGCAAGTGATGCTGGAAAAACTGGTTACCTATATGCTGAAGACTGAGTCCAGATGCATGCACATCACCAAGTACTAAACTAAATGGGTCAGAAACTTAAATGCTTGTTTTAAGAATCTTCTGGAAGACATAATAGGTACAACTCTTGAAGAAGTAAGTGGAAGCAAGATTTTTCTGAATAAATCACACTTGCACAAGAAATAACTTCAACAATCAACAAATGGGATCATATCAAATTAAAAAGCTTTTGCACAGCAAAGAAGATAGCCAAAAGAGTGAAGAGATGATCTAAAAAATGAGGAAAATTTTTGACTGCTATTTCTTGAACAGAAGACTACCATCTCAAATATATAAATAACTAAAAAACATTAGATCCTCCCCAAATTAAAGGCCTCATGAACAAATGGGCAACTTAGTTGAATACACACCTCTCAGAAGAAGTAGAAGTGGCTAATATATACATGAAAAGAATTCGACATCTTTGGCCATTAGAGAAATGCAAATGAAACACTAAAATTTCATATTACTCTAGAAAGAATGGCTATAGTCAAGAAATCAAAGAGTAACAAATGCTGTTGAGGCTACTGGGAAAAAGAAATCCTCCTACAGTGCTGTTGGGAATGCAATGTAGTGCAACTATTATGAAAATAAACGTTGGTATTTCTCAGAATGCTAAAAATAGCAGTTCTATCAGAACTAGCTATTTTTCATCTTCTCACAAGAGTTGAGTGGATTGTGTTACAGTGATCCACACATACTCACTCATGTTTACAGCAGCACAATTCATAAGAGCTAAATCTTGGAAATGGCCTGTATGTCCATCAACAGGTGAATAGATGGCATTTATACACCGTGGTGTCTTCCTCTGCCTTAAAGAAGGACAACTTATAGTAATTTGTAGGAAATGGATGCACCTGACACCATAGTTTAATGTGTAATAAATCAGACACATAAATTTAAATATTGTTTGTTTCTCTGATAGACAAAATGAAAGTATATATAAAAAGTAAAGTAGAAGAAAGATAATTAGAAATAGGGATATAGATTTTTTTTTTTCCAAACTGAAAGGAGACCAAGAGATGGAGTCTGGGAATGGGAGGAGGGGAAGGATGTATAAATAGATTTAAGATGCGTCATGTACATGGATCAAGTACTCACAATGAATATAATCATTATGTGCATAAGCATAAAGCATGAAAATGTGAGAGGGGGATCTAGAGATAGAGTGAGGGAGAAAAGGGGAAAGGGTATAGAAGGAATCCAGATATGTTAAGCACTTGTATCTGTTCCCTATGATGACTATAAACATTGTGCACTGCAAACATGTACTAATAAAATTTTTAAAAAGTATGTATTAGTACATGTTTGGAATGCATGTTGATTATATTCATCACGGGAAGTTGGTACATGTGCTTAATGCATCTTAATTGTTTTTATTTCCTCTTCTGTTCCCTCCCTTCCCCTCCCTGTGTCCTTAAATCCCCTTCCCATTTGCAAATCAACTTTCTATTTTTAACTTTTAGAAACACTTCCACATTAATTTCCAAAGTGGTTTTATTAGGTGATACCTCACCAGCAATGTGTAAGGTTTCCTTTTCTACAAAAGTCTCGCCAGCATTTGTTTTTCTTTGACTATTCAATAAGGGCCATTCTTGGTAGCAATTCTGTGTGAAATAATTTCATTCACTACTATAAGTAAGCTACATCTGCAGGTAAGCCCACAGAAAGTGGTATATTCTGGAGAGTTTGCTCCAGTCACAAAGTCAAACAATCCTTGTTTCACCCACTTGTGGCTTGGCTTTTATTCTCTAATACCAGTGTAATGTCTTTTCTAATTTTGTGTATCCACACTCCACATGGAGCTACTTCAGAAGTGAGTAACCTAGGATTTTGAAGAGTTTGATTGTCTTGAGATGCAAAGAGTATTTTTTTCAAGGTATACAAAATGTTAGTGTGCCTTGTTCGCTCATTGGTTCTTTTAATTCGTGTTTACCAAGCAGCTATAAGGAGCTACAGATACTGAGCTAAAATAAGCAGTTGAGCTCCTTGAAAGTTACTATCAAGTAGAAAGGAAGAGAGATACGTACATGGAACACCGAAGGTTACAAAAATGGTACAAGAATGGAGTGATGTGGAAGCAGGAAACAAATTTAGGGAGTAGTTTAATTCCCTGGAAGGTATTTAGAAATGAAAAATCTTAGATGTGTAGCTTTCACCTCCAACATGCATCACTGCTCATGATTAATGGATGGTTAATATTTCCTTTGCTTATGGTATAAATCATGCTTTTGTCTTCTGGCAGCAATTTACATTTCAGCTATGGTGATTCTGCCCTTCTATTTATTGTCCCTGGGCAGCTGGTCCAGACTTTTTCACTCCCTATAATGGACTGAATAATCAACTTCCCCATTCATATGTTAAAATTATACTCCCAAAGAAGTGGTGTTAGGTGGTGAAATCTTTGAGGGGAAGTTAGGGTTAGGTGAAATCCTAAATTAGAGCTCTCTCTCAGTAATGAGATCAGTGTCTATAAAGGAATGCTAGTTTCCTCAGTTTTTTTTTTTTTTAACCAAATGGGTCAGCCATTTGCAAACCAGAGAGAACTCCCCTCCAAAGGTGTGCAAAATGATGTCTACTGTATTTAAATCACCAAGTCTACAGTGCCTTGTTTTATCAGACCAAATGGACTAAGATCCTCATTTTGATTCAATAACTTGATTGTACATCGTATTTTCTGGGTCCAGAAGACTTTGAATTTTGCTAACCTTGCATGTGGCATAATCCCACCAGTACTGATTGATAAATGGTTGTCCCAAGACAATTTGTGGATTAGTCTATCATGTTGTAGAGTACAACCTTCATCCTGAAGAAACTCCCATACAAACTTGGATCTACCTGTAGCTGATAACAGCTTTCAGGGAGTTCCCTACCTTTTGATCCTCACACTATCCTTCAGGGTGGTTTTATTATCAAAGTATTTTTAAACATTTGGTAATCTAATTCGTTCATTACACTTCAATTTAAGATTTTATTGGCTAGTTACACATGAATATTTTAGGAGAATTTGAAAACATTTTGTCAAGTTATTTTTAAAAATACTATTGGAGCTTGCATTCAAATTGCATACAAGGTGTAATACAGAATGTCAGAAAGATCTGATATATTGTGAATTCCCATTTCAGGAACTATCTTTATTCTTCCTCTGGAAGCTTCTACAGCCTTTGTAGTCTGTACTTTTTTTTAAAAGTAGTACCCTTTAGATTCATTTCATCAATCCACTAAATATTGTTGTTATATATTTCATTTATTCAGAAGTTAATATATTTTCATCAGTTTCTTTATGCTTATCTTGCTTTTTTAGCTGCTCGAAGTAAGAGATTAGCTAATTTATTTGCATTCTTTGTTTGATTATCAACCATGTAAGGACGCAAGATTCCTTTGAAGAGATCTTTGTTACTTTCTTTAATCTACCACTGTCTACAAGACATCAAAAACTAATGGCATACTTTCAAACAAAGAATAAGATGAAAGACTTAGAACAAGGGATGAGAAATTTATGTCACAGACCATTCAAAATGATAGCAACAAGCGAACATTTCTCAGAAACCAGTGAGGTAACAAGGATGAAATATGAAAAAGTAAAAATTAATAGGTATAAAATAAAATGGACACCTTTACTAATAAATGCAAAAACCAATTCAACTGAATTTGTCTGAGGAGAGAAAGGAAGACCTTTGGACCTTCTGTCTTTTAATTTGGAAAAGAAGAGAAATATCTGAAAGAGGAACATGAAGAAGTTCATGTCTCTACCAGTGTTGACTCTGATTCCAAATTCAGCATTCATTCCACACAGAAATCTAAACAGGTGGCATTGATTTTTTTTCCAACCAATAATTCTGAAGTAAAATGAGAGCATTGTCCTAAAGACTTGTTAAGTACATTTGGGAGAGAACAACAAAAGATTATTATCATTATCATTGAATGAAACATCATTTTTGAATCTCCATGATGTCATATTGTGAAAAAATTAATTTTTCTTATTTCGTGGGATGTCTGTCTCCCGGGAGCTAAACCAGAAGAGTCTGCTACAAGGCCCTTACAGGGACAAAAGCCCCTTTCTCCGTTCTTCCAGGGTCAGCGCTGAGGTCATCCTGTGTATGACCACGGAGACGTAGCTCCTTTGTTGCTCCCAACAGCTGTCGGCAGTAGACTTGCCCTCCCCTTGGGGGCTCCGCTCCTGAGGGGAATGTCTGTCTCACTTGTCTCTGGGTGACTCAGCATTCGCTGTATTACTGCGGGGAATCCTGTTTTTGTTAAATACAGTGTCACTCTTCTCCCACCACCTTTCATTGTCTTTTTGGCCAACCTTGGACTTTCGTGAAAGATACTGACTATGGGATGGTTCAGTCTTGACTTCTATAAAAACGTTTTATTTTGAAAATTATTAAGAAAGTGGACCTGGGCTGGAGATTTAGCTCAGTGGTTCCGGTGCCTGCCTTGCAAGAGCAAGGCCCTGAGTTCAATCCCGGTAACCACATACAATGCTGGGCGTGGAGACTCACGCCCACCAGCAATCAGTACCACATACCACAGTGCTGGGTGTGGTGGCTCACGCCTGTCATCCCAGCACTCAGAGACAGGAGGATTGCTGAGTTCAAGGCTTGCCTGGGCTACATAGTGAGCTCAGGGCCAGCCTCAACTACAAAGTGAGACCCTGTCCCCCTCCCTCCAAAAAAAAAAAAAAAAAAAGTGGTCCCGAATTCCCACACAAACTGAGTCAAAGGAGGATGAGGAAACATACAATATGTAAATTTAAACAATAGAGCCATATATTCAAACAATGTATCAATGTGATGCTATCAGCCAATGGTTTATCAATGAACCGCAATAATAAACCTCAGGTTGGGGAAATCTCAGACACTATGTTGAGTGAAAGAAATCAGACAGAAATGAGTACATGCTGTGTGATTACTCTTCTACAAAGCACAGAGGCAGGCCCTTCAGTTCATACCTAAGAAGTCAGGATGGAAAAAGACACTGAGAGGGAGCACAAAACAGCTCCTGGAGCACTGATACTGCTCATCATCTTTAACTAGGTGCTCACTAAATAAGAATGTATAATCTGCAATGCTTCCTTGACTGGAGCTATTATGAATTGCACATTTTTTCTGTATTTGGCATATGATTTAAGGAAAATATAACTGAATATAATGCATGCCCATTAAAATTTAGAAAAAAAAGGCATAAAAGATGAAAAGTTCTCAAGGTATGTCCATTTGAGTATAAATGACTTAAACTTAATCATTCTTTATGGAAGAGTAATACTCCATTTTATTAAAAAAAAAAACATTGTCTTTATCCAGTCTCCAGTTGATGGACATCTGGGCAGTTTCCAAGATTTGGGCTATTAAAAACTGAGCACATATGAACATGGGTGTACATATGTCTTTACAATATTATTCTTTTAATTCCTTCAAGTATATTCCTACTAGGGGAAAGCAGGGTCAAATGGGACCTCTAATCCTAGATTTTGGAGGAATCTCCACACTGATCTCCACGGTGGCTGCACCAGTCTACAATCCGCCAACACTGGAGAAGGTTCCTTTCTGCCCACAGCCTCGTCAGCATTTGTTGCTGGTTAATTTCACAATAGCAGCCATTCTTTGGGGAATGAGATGAAAAAATACTCATAAGTGAAATAAATAGTCACAGATGTGTAAATACTGTATCTTTTCTCTGGTACGAGAAACTGAAGGTATAAATGAATTCTAGAGTGAATGATGGATATTGTGAATTAGAAAAGATTCAAATGGTAAAGAAGGGTAAGAGTATATAATGTGGGGGGGAAATGTACAGGGTGGGGGGCTTGTAGGGTGGGTAGGGGAATGGGGAAAAATGAGAATTAAGACGTATCATATACTGGTACAAATTGTCTTTTCTTTTTTTCTCTTTTTTTTTCTTTGACACAGTCTCACTGTTTGTAGTTCAGCCTGGCCTTGAACTCACTATGTTGCCCAGGCAAGCCTCAAACTCAGAAACCCTCCTGCCTCTGCCTCCCGAGTGCTGGGATGACAGACTTGAGGCACCAAGCCCAGTATTTGCGGTGTGTGATACTCATTGCTGGAAGGTGTGAGTCACCACCCCCGATGTTGTATAAGGTTTCCAGGGATTAAACCAGGGACCTTGTGCTTGCTAGGCAGGCGTCAGCACCACTGAGCTAAATCTCCAGCCCTATCTGTAGCTGATTTTATACCCAAATTGCAGAGTTAGATAGTTTGGGGAAAGAATGTACAGTTTAAAAAAGACTGAAATGTCGAACAGCTGGGTATTTACAAAGAGAGCTTATGATCTCCAGATCGAAACTCTGAAGATGCCGTTCCAAGCAGTTTAAGAGGCGCGTGTGTCTAGAGTGCAGCAAGAAGAGCAGGACCTAAGGATGGAGAGGCAGCAGGACCCAGGTACGCGGGAAGCACCTTCGGCTGCCGGAATGAGTATGAGTTTTACCCCAAGTGTGAAAACAGTGCTAGTGGAGGCTTTCAGTGAGGGGAGCATGTGCCTGTACTTATCTGAATGTTTCCACACCTATGCTACACATTAGTGAAAACCCAAAGTAACATACCTCACGAGTGTCGTATACGTGGTTCAAGTCCTGGCTTTTCTACTTTCAGTTTACCGAATTATGAATCTTTCTATAAATTAGTTAAATTTCATTTTCCTGTGTTGCTTAGCAAAGTTAATAACTATCTCCTGCAATGATTATAAAGTGATGAATTTAGCGTGTGACATATAATAAGTGTTCAATAAATTGCAGCAGTAGATATAGCTTGGCTATATTTAGGGCTTTACTGGAAACACGCGTGCATCCTTTCGTAAAATGAAAATTACGTATGAGGCAGCATAACAGTGTCTAAAAGGGAAGACATTACAGTTACAGTGCTGGACGCTAACTTGGCTCCACCCTTGATTGTTTGATCTTTTGCAAGAGTTTTTTTTTTTTTTCTTTTAACATCCCCGGGCTTCAGTTTCTTCATCTGTAAAATGCACAAAATGATGGCGCTGTGCCTCAGAGTTCGCTGTGAAGATGAAAGGGCTGAAGAAAGGGGAGCTCGCAGATGGCTACTGACCTACAGGAAGAACTGGAGACGGGGCGGCAGTGAGCAAGTGGGGTGCTTTGGTTGAAAGCAGGAAAAGAGGCTCTTTTTTCAAGACACTTTCTTCTAGGGTAAAACCATTCTAAAACACAGATTTTACTAGAATATGACACGTTATTGGTGCCAGTTTTTAAGTCACCACTTGAAGTGCAGCAAAATATGTCATTGTAGTTTTTCTTTCTTTGAATATTCATGAAATTGGTTGCCCTTGTAGCTTGCTTGCTTATCATTGATTAGTTTTTCTATCTGTAGGTTATTTTTAATGGTTCTTTATCTGTTTTTCTTCGGCCGCTTCTCTTGTATCTATGAACTTGTGTAAACTGTATATGCAGTAACGGTGTTCACTCTCTGTTATGCTCCTGACAAGCATTTTCCTCAGAGTTTTTGTGACATAACATGGTAATCTCTGCACAATAATTAAGAAATTTCAATTTTGTTCTATAAAGATTGTGAGCCAAAGGCAGAATGTTAAACTGGGAAGTGACACGCTATGGTTGTGATCATCCTGGTGGCATTGCGGAAAATATATCGGTGAGGGGGCTAAAATGCTCATGGCATAGCTTAAGCTGAAAGACTGAGCAAACAAGAGAGCTGCAGATGATGAGTGCACTGAAGAACCCGAAGACATTTTGGCTCCTGTCAGCCACCGTATGCAGTAGTCCTTACTAGTACCGAACAC
Source organism: Thryonomys swinderianus (assembly GCA_004025085.1). Taxonomy (NCBI): domain Eukaryota; kingdom Metazoa; phylum Chordata; class Mammalia; order Rodentia; family Thryonomyidae; genus Thryonomys; species Thryonomys swinderianus. Next base: position 22,544 of record PVIC010011112.1, read on the forward strand.
ATAGTATCACTTTCAGTAACCCACTTGGCATATATAATATCTAAACCAAAACCCACAGCACCAGTCAAGCTAGAAGTGTCATGAGGTCATATCTGCATTAGCTGGTGCCTACAGAGGAAATGCAAAAAAGAAAAAGTGAGTTCTTTTTAGGCTCCTGGAAAATAATACTATAGTTTGTGATATCAAACTACTCTGGTCAATTCTCCCAACAAAGCCGTGAATAGAGCTTGGGACTTATCACATGAAACTTTCTATGTGCTTCTATCTATAGTATTACTTGTAAAATATTCTACACTTAATTTTTGATTTTCTTATTGTCTCAATTTATTTATAAAAACAGTTACAGCTACAGTCTTGAATTTCATTATTATGACAGCATTGACAAAGAATGTAATCTGTACTACTTCTACTTATAACTTGGCTTTCTTTCGGCTTAATAAAGGACTTGCTTTTCAAAATTTGCTCACTTGAGAAAAAAGTGTATTTTCTCTTTGTCAGATGAAACTATCGTATCTGATATCAGTACAGCGAATCCAGCTATTTCATTCTGAATTGCTTAATTCTTGTCCAACTATTGATTTTTATTTTCATGGGTAACTTTACATGAACTCTGTTTTTGTAGACAACCTTTGCTATGTTTTACATTGTGACTTAGTTTAATAATTGCTATTTTAATTGGTGAACCAGTCTAGTGTATATTTATAATCAAGTGTTTTCTGGTGTGCAGTACTTTCCTGCTTATCATGCTGTCCTCAATGTTCTGATTTTATCGTATGTTCTATTTCATTGTCCTATGCCTACCCCTAATTAATTCAGAGGGTAAAAAGCAGACTTTGGATCAACTAGTTTTGATTTCAATTTTTGAAAAGCATACCCCCATTTCTCTAATTATAAACATTACTGTAGGTGGGTAGGGACGTGGGTAAAAATGAGAATTAACTTGTGTCATATACTGGTACAAATTCCCCAATGTTGTGTGTGATTATGAGTTGTATATAAAATGTACCAATAAAGAATTAATAAAAACATTACTGTAAGCCATCTTAGGTCATTTTCCTAAGTTGAAGAAGAAAGCACATTCATTTCTTCACTGTTTCCCTAACCTAAGATGTTCTAATTCCCAATTTTATTTGCTGTGATATAGAAATTGTGCCCCAGTTTCACATTATTACATGCTTTACATTACCTATGTTCTCTTTCAAGAATTATATTTGCATTGTTTTATGATCACATTTGCATGCTAATTTAAATTTGACCTATATTTTAAATTATATCTCATTGGTCAGTTTATTTCTTCAAACATCCTGTTAAAAATACGTATAACCCTATCTTGGCTTTCTTTCAACTATAAGCAACCTGGTTTCCTCTTTAGATGCGTGTATGATTCTTGTTTCATTTTCATAAGTCAAAAATTTCGCTAAAATACTTTAGATGTAGGTTGTATTTCATTAACTTTTTATCTCATCCATTTTAAACACTTCATCTGAAAATATGGGTTTTCTAGCCATTAAAAACATCAAATATCTCAAAATTTTACATTACTGTTGGTATTGATAAGGTCACCGTGAAAGCTTCATTGGCTATTTCCAGGTCCCAGGTCCCACCATCAGACACAGCATATGTTCTTTGTCTCTGAGTGGTCCCCAGTTTGAGGGAGGATCCCCTGGCGAGAACCTTCACACCCTGAGGTGCAAACCCTGGAGCACAACTGAAAGTCTACACATGGCTTATTTTTTCCTTTCTCATGCAGACAAAAATGGCACTGGGGACCTTGATGAGAAACCAGCGCAGCCATGAGCTAAACAATAGCCCTGCTGCTTAATTTTCTGTGAACTTAGGCAAAGCACTGATTTAATGTCAAGAGTCTTCACCTGTACAATTAGTGTAGTGAAGAAAAATTGACAATAGGATCATCATAAAGATGCCATGGATTCATATCTACTTAACATTTTACCTAGTTGGCCACAGAAGCCCCAAGAGCACTGAGTGTATTCACAGTTGCCCCATGGCCCTCCACTTATGACCATTTCTTTGTTTAGTCTTGTGTAACTAGGCCAAACTCAATCTTCCTTTACTGCACATTTTGGCCACAAAGCCTTGTTGTGCACCCACAACCTGACTGTGACTCATTAGTCTTCCCCACTGCCCACCACCTGGGGTTTGAGTCCTTTCAAAATGCTTGCATGTAATCTTTATTCTTCCTGTTCTGTGTCCAAAGGCTATGTATATGTATCTGTAACCTGGACCTACTGGATTTCTGATGTCCACATCTAGATGTCTACTTAATATTTCCATTTAGTACCTGTAATAGGAGCCTGAATTTTCTTGAGATAACAAACAGAATCCATTTTTTTTTCTCTTGCTTTGAGTTGACACGGACCAAGTTGAAGACACTTACGGGGAACTGTGTGATATTTTGACACATGTATGTGTGATGTAATGAACAAATCAGAATGTTTATGGAGCATATCCATCATTTCAAACATTTTCATTTCTGTATGTTGAAAACATTCGAATTATTTCTTCAGCTTTTTGAAATGTACAGCACCTTATCCTGTATTATCACTCTATTGTGCAATTCCACCACAGAACTTCCTTCCCTCCACTAACTATAATTTAGTGAATGTCGTCAATTTGTTCATGTTCCTCACTCTCCTCTGCTCTTCCAGCTCACTAATTCTTCTATGCAATTTGCATGTCTTGTATTTTGAAGCCTCTGATTATTTTGACAATAAAGTATCCTTTAAAATGTGAAATTTGATCTTTTCATTTCTCATTCAGAGGTTTGTTTGCACAAAGAAGTTTGCTCTGACCTGGATTGTAAAGTTCAGTATATATGGCTTTAGATTCGGTTTTGTAAAAGCCTGGAAGTGACAATACTCCTGAGGAGTTTGTTTGTTTTGTTTTAGTTTGTGCGCCTAATGTTACAATATGACCTCATTTTATCCCTACGCTTAAAAGGCCCATACTTGGAAGACAGAACGGAAACAGATATTTCCAGAAAGAAACAGATGAAAGTGAGGAAAACAAGGCCTGGACACACTGAATCTTAACATGGTTGCAAAAAGAGTACATTGATAAGAGTTAACCTTATAGAAAAATGATAACTGAGGGGCAGTTTTCAAGTTAACGTGTATGATGTTTAGAGATTTCAATAAAATTAAGGTGATATTAAATATTCTCTAAGAACCCATGTTTTATGAACCAATTTTAATGTAATTTGGATTACATTATTCTAGAAAAAAGGCTGTCAGGAGCCATTTATCCTTTTTCCCTTTAAATGATACACCTATCACTCTGTGAAGTTGTATTGCCAAGGCACTTGACTCCTACATCTGAGGAGATCTTGAATAAAAAAGAAAAAAAAGGATTAAGAGATAATTTAGGATCTTAGCGTATATTACCTGATGGACCCTAAGTGTAATCACGAGGACCTTTGTAAGGGAAGGGATGGGATAGTCACTCCAGGAGAAGTGAAACATAGTGTGGCCAGGGAGTCAGAAACTGGTGTGGTGTCCACAGCCAAGGGAAGTCCTGAGCCACCAGAAGCCGGATGTTAGGAATGATCCTGTTTGGGAGAAATAATTGGGAATTCGAGACCGAGCAGCCCTTCCTGCCTGCACATTTGGAGTTAACTATGTTGCGAACAATCCTGTTTGGGAGAAATATTTAGAAGGCCTTCCCGCCTATGGACTTCGCACTCAGCTCACCTCCACCTCTGGTAACAACAAGGACTCTGGTCGTCCAGCATGCCATGGATGCTTCAGGAGAGAACTAGGCCATGGCCCGTGTCTGCCCTACCCTCTGAGTCCTTGTTACATTTTGTTACTCTAGTGGTGCTGAAGAAAAGGTGTGGCAGGGTGGGGTCTGAGATCTTTTGCTACCCTGAGTTAGTAGCATGGATCAGACCCAAGCTCACCTCTCCAAGCCTCTTTTCTGCCTAATTATTAATTATTTCACCTTGTGCCTTTGACTCACAGGAGACTAGAACCTCTTGCAAAGGTTCTAGTTATGTTCCCTTCCCCGGTTCCCCACAACTGATAGAGACAAAAACATGTTCTGTTTTGTTGCCCTTTGGAACGATCATAGCTTTGTCAACACCTTAATTTTTGCCCTGAGAATGGTTTCATACCTCTAGATATGTGAGAGAATTCATTTTGATTGTTTTCAACCATCAATTTTGTGTGAAATTATCACAGGTCCTCATAGGTTAATACACCTGCCTAAACTTGTTAATGTAAAGCAAGAAGCAGTAAACAGTGGCCTGTCTTAATTCAAACATGTCAGGATTTACAAGTAATCTTTTTTTTTCCAGTTTGACCCAGGAAAGCACATGTAAGCCCTAGTCATCAGAAGAAGGTGTGAAACTTCCTCACCAATCTGTTCAAGCTGTCACCCTTAGTTCTCTCAGAATTACCCAGTGCTCTCCTGCCACTCAGTTTGCTAGTCCTGCTATCTGATTAGTAGGCTTTCAGTTGCAAATATCCGAAAAGGAAGCTCAAACAGGAATGGCTACAAAATCTTATAATCCCAGCTCTCTTGGCAGCTGAGGCAGAATGGTCTTCAACTCAAACCCAGCCTGGGCAACTTAATGACTTAATGAGATCCTGTCTCAAAATATCCTGAGAGCTACTACACTAAGAAATAGCTCAGCTGGAGGACCCTGGATTCAAGAACTAGTAGGATCAAAAAACAGAACAGAACAAAACAAAAGTACAAAAAGTTCACCAAAAACACCAAAAAAATGCACTGAAAATTACTTAGCAAATAAAAATAATATCTTCTCTAGGAAATTATCTAAGGAGGTCATCTCTCTTCATCACTTGTCATACTTAGAGCCCTGCCCTTCTTCTGGTTAGTTTTCCTTATGGTTAGAATATGACTGATCCAAGTAGTGCATGTAAAGCTAGTGATATCCTGTGGAACATGACTTTATCCAACATGTGTTTATTTTCAGAGAAAATAATTTATTTTTTCCCATGGAAAACCCCTAGCTGAGCTTACTTCATATCTCATTGTTCATAAATGAGTTAAATGCCCTTGTTAGAGCATAAGCTGGTTAGATTCTACTAATCAAGATTTATCCTTAGCTGGAGATAACATTTTCTTTCATGAGGGAACTTTAAAAATGAGATTGTGCTAACACAAAAAAGTGAAGACATGGTTTTTAGTTGATGGTGATCATAGGCCCAAGGAATCCCAGTTAAAGCACACTTCCTTTACCCTCTAATGTAATAACTCAATTTAGTTTTAGTATTTTATTAACTGAGTGGGACTTTAAAGCAGCCTACATGAAAAAGCCATATTTTAGTTGATATAAAGTCATCATGAATCAGAGCTGTGATATAACAACCATATGATAAAAATTATATATGCAAGGTAAAGAACTCCTGCTATCTTGGGTTTTACATATTTTTCAAATTATCTGAACTCTTGCTCCCTTAACACTGTGTATAGCAGTGTTATAAACAGAGTAAATTATGTAGAGTGATTTGAACAGTCTACAATATAAAATCTGTAAGAGTAGACCTATGCCTTCGATGTCTAACTCATTGCTCAACAACTCAATACACGTCTATTGGAAAACGCACACACAACACACATGTACATCTCCCCACACACTTTAGACTCCGTCACTTAGAAGGAAAATAAAATATTGTGAATAAAACTGCAAAATATTAGTAATGAGCTATCGCCAATTGAGAAGGAGTGTGAAGGTTAGCCTTGAATAGTACTGTGATGATGACGAAGGGGATCTCAGGAACAGAGAACAATATGATCAGAGAAAAACATTAAAGACAGTGTAGTATAGTGTGTTCAGCTTTCATGAAGTATATTGTATCAGAAAGGAGAAATGTGAGGTAGAGCTGTGTTGGGAAATGAAGTGAGGGATATGGTCCAGGTTCGTATCTTGCCATAAAGGATCCTGGGAATTAGGTAAGGCATTTAGGGGTTTTACATGACTCCTAAATTCCACTGAAGGCTTTATCCATGGTGGAGAAATGATCGCCAAAGATCAAATGAATCTGGTGATTCAATAATAAAGATTAAAAGATGGTATTAAAACACCATGGCAGCCAATTATATTTATTTAGTTCTACACAGTACACACCACTGGAGTGTAGAAATTGTCAGAAGTGGTACAGGTGGACACTGCAGTCTCATCCAATAACTACTGGACCATGGCTCACAGGTTGTAAAAGATGGTCAATAACAATATATGATAATGTGAATTTAAAAATATGGCAACAAGGAATTAGGTTGACAACCATCATATAGAAAACATATAGGAAAAGTTACCCTGGAAAACTATGATAGAATCTTCCTATCAGAATAATTTTTCTATACTTCATACACTGCAAAAGCTTAAAATACCATTACTCAAAAGATAATGTGAATTCCAATTTACACAGAAAAGAAAATGTTGATTCTCGAAGACAATACTGGAGATCATGTAGCCACCATGTCATTTTAAAAATGAGATACCGGGGGTTTATTTAGGCAAATTTATTTGTCTAATATCATATAGCTAGCTAATTGAAGAAAGGAAAATATTTTGGGTCATTATTATATTGATCTTACTCTGAAACATTGACATTGAGGATTATAAATAATGCTCTCACAAATTGTCTGTCAGCACCTCTGTTATTTGGGTTATTTTAAACTTTGTTTCTTCATTTTGTTTTCTATTTCTATAACTTATACGAGCCTCCAGCTATATAATGGTAGAATAAGAAAAATGAAGACTCAGAGGAGAGACATATAACTGCATGCTGCATAACAGTTTATTTAAGAAGTGTAATGTTTTCTCTCTGTGAGCCACGATTACATTTCACTGTTTACTGAATTCAAATCTTGACAGCGAGCTTTTCATGCAATGTTTTATGTCACTGATGGGTTTGTGACACAGGATAAGCTTAGGTAGCATTTATTTCTTGAAGACATTATTATCCAAACATAATTTTTTTTCCATAGGGGAACTTTTCTTTACCAGCAGTATAACTTCAGCTTTTACAAAGCAATGCTATCATGTTGTAGCAAATAATGGCCCAACAAAAAAATAAGAACAAAGAATTTTTCTATGAAATGTGTCTTTTGGAAAATACATGAAAGAAGTCAGCCACAGAGTCTTAAGATGACAAGTGAATGATTTGAATATGGAAAAACGTTAACAGAAAACACAATTATTTTGGTCAATATTCGGATACATTGATTTGTCAAGAAAAAAGATAAAACACGTTTCACTGATGGCTGTGTCCCAGGAAATTCCATTCTCTGCGTCCTTGCACACGTTATGTGCCCACAGAAGCAGCCGTTCGTCACTGTTCTGCAAGTCTCCCCCTGACACAACTACATCCTTGAAACACCCTTCTACCTCATCCTCCCTTCTAATATTCTTCTTTCCTCTCCCTAGGGGTGCAGTGTGACAAATCTGTGGAGGAAGGATTGGTGACAAAGGTGATTAGCTGCCACACGTGACACCTGCTAGTCTATAATTAGATTTCCAACTTTATACTCCACTTCCACTCACCTCTGAAAGGCACATGTGTACACTGTGGTCATGTTTTTCACCTCGGGGGATGGCTCCTTTGAAAAAAGTGTCCATAAAGAACCAGGTCCCGATTTAACTGTAACAAGTTATTTCTATAAAGACAACTGGTATTTATGAAGAGTCTAGTGTGCACCTAGTTCTATTAAGAGCGTTTAATATATTACCTGATTATTCTTTACATTTAAAATATGAAGTATATATTGGTTAAAAGATAATATTAATTCATGCTCATATTATTTTCCTGTGCCTGTTAAAATACTATAAAACTGGTGGCTTAGAACAAAATATTTTTTTTGAGACAGGGTCTCGCTTTGTGGTTCAGGTTGGCCCTGAGCTCACTATGTAGCCCAGGCAAGCCTGGAACTCAGCAGTCCTCCTGTCTCTGCCTCCCGAGTGCTGGGATGACTGGCGTGAGCCACCACGCCCAGCAGAACAAAATAATTTTTTATAGTCCTGGAACTAAGAAACCTAACATCAGTATTCAATGAGTGACATCAAGATGTCAGTAGGGTCAGTTTTGAGAAGGTCTAGTGGAACGCCTGCTTCTCATTTCTTCCAGCTTCTGCTTGCTGCCCACATCCCTTGACTTGAGTCCACATCATTCCAATCTCTGTCACTCTAGTCCCATAGTGTCCTCTTCTGTCTCCCATGGAGCAACCCTCTTCCTCTCTCTTTTAAGGATACATGCAATTTCACCTAGTACCTACATGGATAGTCCATGATGATCTCCTCACATCCAGAACCTTGACTTTGTATGATGGTTAGATAGAATGTGTTCCAGAAAATTCTCCTATGTATGGAAGTTGAGTGGACTGTCAGGTGTTGCTGCTGCCTTGCTGTTAGGAGATACGGCCTGGTTGGAGTTGGGCCACTGAGAATGGATGTAGAAGTATGCCTCTCTCCTCTGCTCTATCCTTTTGCCTCTGCTTAGTGGTGTGAGAAGCCTCCCACCCAGTTCTTCCTACCGCGCCTTTAGTGCTTTGGAGCCAGCTGAGTATGTGTTAACTCCTTTTCAAGCTGGAAGCCAAGATAAACCTCTCCTCTTTTTCATTTATGACTGTCAGATATTTTGTTCTAGTGCCACAAAAATGACTAAGACATTTAGCTGTATCTACAAATGTATAGTTATGGGAAGGGGAGAAAGTGGAAAAATTACTAGGCTCACCAGAACACTAGAGAAGAGAAATAGGCTGTGAAATAGGGGGTCAATAAAGAAAAGAACTCACGCTCTTCTCCCACTTACTTCTACTCACAAGAAACCTTAATTATTACCAGACTTACATCCTACCACAGCGTATGTTCTAGAACCTATAAAGACATCTTAATAGTTTATAGATAGTCTCAACATTTTTATTACAGGTAGATTGAAGTATGCCTTCTCCCTCAAAAACAAACAGATAACTGCACTGAAGTGAAGTTCAAATCCCCAGCATGTGAGAATGTCTCCTCCTTAAGAAGTAGATTGATTGGAAAAAGTGAGTGAAATTCTTCCCTGTGGGAGGAGAGTTGGCCATAATGCACTGTGACTGGTGTTCTGATAAAATACATGCTGTGTGAGGAGGAGGACACACTTATCTAGTGACTGGGTTTGTGTATTAGAATAAATTCATTGTAAAATATGCCAGGATTCTTTTCAGAGAAAAATGATATTCTACTTTCCCATCAACACTGTCTCAGGGTTTCGTATTTATATGTTTCTGCCAATAATTGGCGCTATTTTGCTGTCAAAATTTTGTCAGACTCACAGCTACCAAGTGATACATCCTTGCCATTTTTTGTTCTCTGATGAACAGAGGTTTCCTTTCTAAATAGTCTTGAAATAGGATTGAGATTTATAGATGCATGTCTGAGTTTTCACCATTGTGCACTACCAAAAAATTTAGAAGTGAATACTGAGACGAGACCATTGATTTGGATAGTTTTAAGATTGTGACAAGAAGCAATTATAATATTCAAATACCATAGTGTATCAAGACACTGACTCAGCTTGCAAGATTGAATAATAAAATCTTAATTAAGATACACACATTATCACAACTTACATAATAAAATCAAAGGAACTTCTGCTAAATGACATAGGTGCAGAATTTGCAGTGATGAATTTATCAGTTCGATAAAGGTAAAGAACAGAAATAGTGCAAGAATTTAAATTTATCAATCATATGTGACTAATAAAAAGGAAAAATAGGCACGTGGATTCAACTTAGGAAAGGTGGGAAGAGTGAAGAACATTTCTGAGAAAAACTAGAAGTGCTAATTGGTGGGGACACCTTGTCATTTGGATAGGTGAATAGAAGTCAAAGGCTTAGCAGTAGAGGGCTCCATTTAAACCGAAAGAAAATGTGTGCTGCTCTACACGTAAATACTGTGGGTTAGATGCACTGAATTCACTTTGCATTTGGTTGGAAATCTTTAGAAGATTATAAATGTACACTTGAAAATAGTGTTTCAGTAAAAATCATAGCACTTACAATTTTCATGGTAATAAAGTGATTATTTATTTATTTATTTATTTATTTATTTATTTATTTATTTATTTATTTATTTTGAGACAGGGTCTCGCTTTGTAGTTCAGGCTGGCCCTGAGCTCATTATGTAGGCCAGGCAAGACTGGAACTCAGCAATCGTCCTGCCTCTGCCTCCTGAGCACTGGGAGGACAGGCGTGAGCCACCATGACTGGAATAAAGTGTTTTAATGTGTCTATTGTTTGTTAGTGGATTCATCCCCAAGACATTGCAGAATGTACTCCTGGCTTTTTCTGGTCAAGATTGGGTGGGAAATAGAAAAAAAAAAAACATACTTCAATCAAACAAGATTTTTCCATTTCTATGTCACTTACATGTTCTGTGCACAAGCCTTACAGGCTATTAAAAAAAAAAACAGGGTGTGGTGCTGTGAATTGAAATGAGCATTCGCAATTTTAAGTACTTGAGATTATTTTCTAAAAAATTTAAACAATGTTTCCACTTAGCTTTTACAATTTTTGTAGTTAGTAAGTCATACTGTTCATTGCTTTAAACTTTATATTTCTGTGTGAATATCATGCAAATGAACATAGTTGTCATCTGGAGAAAATCCAGTGTTCTTATTCTATTCCTTTTATACAACATGCTTTGGCAGAAGTGGACATTTATTTTTACTAATGTCAGAAAATGCTAACGGGCAGAATAAAGTCCACAGTGATCACTTGTAGAAGACCTGAAATTATTCATGATAAACATGACTATTTCAGATACCAAAGCAATTTCTTCAGACGATTTTATCATGATCAAAAGTCTCGGTGTAAGTTTCTCATGATGACAGAATCACATAAAGGTTAGGCTGTCTGAAACCCTCTACCATAAACTATAGTGTACACCCCACCTCCATCCTTTCATGTGCCCGCTCTAACTACACTGAGAAATCACCTAGAAAGGGAATTTAAAACATTTAAGCTTTCAGTTTCCTGAATTAGATTAGGAATTGTAAGACTTGATTTGACTGCGGTACTCTATAAAATGTATACACAATTTCAATCACAATTATTTTTGTTTACAGACATTCTGATTGATTCATCGTGCTATCCAATTGCTCTTGTTTCTCCTCTGTTGGCTTTTATTTTATCATTTCTTCAGGTTTTATTAAGACTTTCATTTCCTTCTCTCATTTCAAGATATAAGCATGTTGAGTAGAAAGTCACTGTTGGACTCTGCTACCAGTTGACTGGCAGGACGAATTTTCATCATACATTTTAAAATTTTGATTTGCATGCTCATCTGATAGGAAAGTGCTTTGTCCATTGTTTTGTTTTGTTTTCCACCTTCAATCTGGATTTAGCACTACTATCCCCATCCTGGGGATAAGTATAGTAACTTCATGGTGGTCTCACCCTGTCCCATGGCCGGCAAGGCAGGCTTAAGGAGGCTGCCTGCATTGGTAATTGGATACCAACTGCAATTACACAGGAGACAATGGAGAACCAATGCTAAAGGTGATAATTAGTATTCATCTCTCTCTGCCAGTACCTGAGCTTTGTGTAGGGTTTATAGCCAGTCATACTCAGTGTTGCTTTTCTCAGCCTTCTTTTATATGCAGTGGAGCATTAGCCATTTGTTTCAAGATGACAAATTGAATAGACAAAGAATGGGAAGACCACATAGGACAATGGAGCTGTCTCCCATGAGCTCTGAGGTGATTACTCCAGAATAGAGTGGACATGACCTATGCCTACCAGTCTCTAATTTGTGTCCCTACTTCTACCTCAGGATTGACAGACAGCTTCCCAGGATATCAGTCCTAGTGCCTTCACTTTTTCACTCTAAGCCTTTCTCACTCCTCTGCCTGCCTTTGAATCTTTGCAAAATGCACGTGATGGTGGCCTACCTCCTTGCTTAGCAAGCTCTGCAGAGGTAGTGCGATTCCTCCTCCTATAGGTCCTCTTTGTTTATTTCCTCAAACCAGTGGGTCTTCATTTGTTTTCTCACATCACATGAGACACCTTTAATTGGATGATTTCTTTCTTAAGAGAACAGAAAACTTACACACATCCAAACCTGTGTCAAGATCCGGATGCTTGACTTCAGGACCTTGACTTTGTATATTGAGGGTTTTGTATCATATTTCTGAGCACAACTGTCTCGTATCACTTTAACATTTGATTTTATTTTGCATAGCTATGAGTCTAGCAGTTTACAAATCATGAGCATGTGACCTCATCTGTAGTAGAAAATGCCTTCCACTTTTTTTACATTTTATAGTGATAAACAACCACACAGTTCCTTGGTGCCCTACTGCATGAGATAATACATTATATCAATGAAGCAACATGATACTGATCTTTTATTAATAAGCATTGCACAGGTGACCACCACTGTGAAATAATGTTGAATAGTGTGTGTTCAGTGACCACTTCAATAACATGGCGATTTATTTTTATCAATCGATTAATCAGAACCAAGTTTACAGAGCTGCTGGAAATTAATGAAAATCATGTGTAACAATCAATGTAAAACTTACTTGCAATCACTTTTAATCTCAGAACGTGGCTAAAGATACTTTCGACATAAAAATATTCATATGGGACCCTCACAGCCCTCTTTACAGCAAAAGGTCAGGAAAAATATGCTGACATTGAAAGACACAAAGGGACTGATATTAAATTCTTATGAAAATTGCCTGTAAAAGTTAATAGAAAGGGAACCTAAAATGTTCTAAGCATGGCATTACTGTAGAATAATGCTAGCTATAATTGTAAAAGCAATGCATGTTCGTACATGCACATATGTGAATACTGGTAGGTGTGTGTGCACAATGAAGGTAGAGTGAGTTGGGGAGAAAGAACACTAACAGAAAACATTTAGAACATACATCAGTATATATGGATTCTCTCCTTGCAAGTGCTTCACTCAGACATTTCATTACAGAACACATTAGTTGTTTAATATGATAATCACTTCTTATCAGTTCAGCAAACACTGAAAATCACAATAAAAAATGAACTCTTATTTCTTAAGGCCTCGTTTACCGTTAAAATAAAAGTTTCATGATATATTATCAATGTTGAGGCAATGAAAAGATCTTACTTGTGTTACTTCTCAGAGCCTCAGTTTTCTAAATACAAAATAGAAATGATGGTGCCTGCCCCACAAGAAAGTTGTAAGGATTAATGAGATTTTATATCTAGATATACACATGTCTATATCTATATATACATATATAGGGAGAGATCATATATACTGGAATATATCTCAGTCATGGCAACTTAGAATGGCTAGGATACTGCTTGACTATTTATCTTTCTAATTGCCTTCGAAATGCAGATACTCCTGGTATTCAGCATAGAATCATCTTTCAGTTTTCTCCTTCCTCTTTCTCTACATTGCTGTTAACTTACATTGTGGGTGAGTTCATCAAATGCTTTACCAAAGACTTTCTTGGCTAGGGAAGGTCAACAGAACACTGGCTGTTTTCAGAGCGGGAGGGCCACCATGAATGGTGGAAGCACTGATTACAGAAGGAATAGCTGCAAAATATAAAAGTTATATGCACTTCCCAAGTTTGTTTTGTAATTTTTCCTTTTGTTCCCCTTTTAGCTGTTATGTAATTATTGATTTGCTTCATATTTTCCATAATGAAAATTGCGATGTATCAAAGACAACTAACATCTACATTATGAGTGTGATTGTCTAGCATGCATTGTATCCTAGTTAGCAATCCACATTCGAGAGGAAATGACTAAGGAAGTCCAACATGGCTACTGGGAAAAGGTAGTCAACATGAAGATAATCAGCCATCTTAAAAATGATTTTTTTCTTTAGAGAGTAAATGATTGTCAAGATTTGTAATTGGGACACTTTTAGGTCACTAACTAGATAGACACCATTATGCTACAAAATAAAGTTAACAATTTAGGAAGTTTCCAGAGGATGGAACTCTCAGAACGTATTTAAAGGAACCAAGAGCTCTCTTCCATGCTAGAGACGCTCTATCTAGCTTCTCATGAAATCCTTATCTAGGGGAAAAGCTAGCTCACAGAGAAGACAACGGATTTAGAGGCAGATGATCACAGTTATTCATAGACACTAAGCTATCCATGAACAGATAGGATTTTTGAGATGAATGGCACCCCACTGTTACTGACAGTGTTAGGTTGTCCAAGAAATTGCCATTAGTATGGAAAGGAAATTCATGTGACCTCTCATTGGGTGGCCCCACTAATTATACTAGGACTCCTAGAGATCAGCAAAGGGTGTTGGTAGATGGCCTACAATCAGTAGATGAATTTTCATCTTAGAATACATTTTAACCAGTTAGTGGTATAAATGGGAATTAAATTACCTCAGTAGTCAGATGAGTTAGTTAAAGCAATACCAGTAAAGCATATATAGACTTCAGAAAGAATTCCTACTGAGGCAATCTTAAGAAGTAGTGACTTCTGGAGAAAAGGCAATCCAAACCGAACTGAGCTTTTCCTTAAATATGTCAGGCTGAAAGAGCAGCAACCCATTAAAACTGAAGTTAGCAAGTGATCCACGAAGCTGATGTGAAAGAGATGTAGGTCATGATTATCCTAGGAGATTCAAAAGGTTAACAAAGGAAATTAATATTAATTGGCTGTGGTTCTCCAGTGATGAATGCTCTGGGAAGTAGAGAATTATTTTAAAACTTGGGCAATTCCAATACACTAATAACAGAAGATGAAATTAAAATGGATATAGTCCAGTGAACAGGCAGAGAAATTGAACTGTTTATAGCCAAAAACCTTAGAGAAATTAATTGGAATGGATATATTGGGGTAAAGAAGGCAGTTTCAATTTCATAAGTAAGTTTAATATGTCAGTGATTATGGATAGAAGTCTAAACAGCAACGATAACATGTATATATACACACACACCACTCAGATCACCATAACATCCTCATAATCCCATTTCTGGGTGTATGTCTTACTTCCTTTTCTCATTGCTGAAACAAAATACCTGACACACACAAATTAAAGGACAACATGTTTATTTTGACTCACATCTTGCAGAGCTGTCAGTTCATAGTAAGCAGACCCCAAGGCAAGGAAGCACAGGAGGGAGGATGACAGAGGAGAAACAGCTCATGGCATGGCAGAAGGCAGCAAGCAGTAGGCTGCAAGCACCAATACTCCTTCCCTTTTTATCCCACCCAAAACCAGGATGAACCTTCCATTTTAAGTAAATCCATTCTACCACACCCAGAACTGTGCAAATTTGAATCAGTGGACTAATTTAGTCCACATACTCTTAATCCCAGCATCACACAACCTAAAAACCCAGTATCACACATGGAAAAGCCCCACAGAAGAGTAGATGAAGCTTCACAGGGACATCTAGATATGAACTGTCACAGGATATATATGAGACTAGGAAGCCGGGTTCATAGGAGATACATGCATATTACTGTTCATAGTAGGATTATTCAAAACTAAATGGTGAAGTAATTCAATGCCCACTAAAGAATGAAAGAATAAACAAATACAGTACATCCACACAAAGTGATGCTAGGCAGCTTTGTTACAGAAAGGAAATCCTGATATATGCTCTAGTGTGGGTTAAACTTGATGAGATTATGCTAAAATCAGCCTACAGAAAGCATAGAAATGGAAGAGAGAGTTATAGATGTCAGGGCCTTTTTCTTATATGACAAACCCAAAATATAAATGAAGGAGAGATGAGAGGAAACATTCAGACGTTTTGCAGTTAAGAAGGAGAAAAGGGAAGAGAGGACCCTTGGGGTCTATGGGAAGGACCAAAAGATGTATATCCAGTTTGTTAAAATGAATGTGATTATTATGTATTGCAAATATATACCAGTAAAATTAACTAAAGTAATGTAGTGAAAAATGATTGATGGGGGAAACAAGCTGAAATCTTCCCAGATATAAAATGTTTGAAAGATATAGGCCTAATTTAAAAGGCTCTATGTCTATTTAATTCTCTAGGATAATGGTGTAAGCCTCTTTCATTAGTTATTTTTATAGCAACGGGTATACTGACTGCACTGTCAAAATCACTAATGAATTAATTAAAACCCCTGAAAGATGTTCAGTTGTAACAGACTCTCCTATTGTGTTTTACAGCACACCAAAAAAGGCACACTGAATTAACGTGCTACTGTTTTGCAAGAAATTTGGGGTATGCTTCTTTGCCTCCAGTTTATGTCATCTTTAAAAGTAAGAAGTTGGTTGGGATAAGAGCAGAAGAGGGAAGCAACATCAATCTACATTCACTGAAAATAGCTTTCAAGCAGAGTACAGCATCAGTAACTACTCCCTTGACCAACCATTTGCTTTATTCCTGTCAATCACAGGGCATCAGGAACTGCATCTCAGTGTCCCTGCAGAGTCACGAAAGAACCAGCTGTGTAGCAGGCAGGATTTAACTGCAGATAACAGGAATCTCTCTAGGTATTATAACTGAAACAGGGTTTACTGCAAGAAACTGAGCATTTACAAAAGTGTGTAATGCCCAGAAAAGCAGGCAGTAGGCTGAGACTTGGATTAATTCCAAGAATACCATTTCGACCAATCTGTCAAGGAAACTGTTGCTTCAAGGTTAGTCAGCAAGATAGGAAACTCAAAATATTCCATAAGAGGCCATTCTGTGAATTTCTGGGTCCAGGCATTTCCCAATTTTACCATGATCAGGAAGCAGGAAGTTGCTGTTATACTGTTTGTTATCTTCAGTTGGCTTTAGTTGTAAATAAGGATCATGGAAGATCTAGGCACTTCCAGAAGCTTCGCACAACCACTGAATCTGTACCAGCAAAATAGATGTGTTCTATGCTATTTCTCTGCCTCTTAATTTCTAATCAAGTTCTGTTCAACAAACTTAAATTTCTTCAAAAGCAATGAAATCTAGGCAGTATAATTTTCAGTTTTCCAGCCCCATAAAATAAGAAGGTTACTGTAAATGTTGGATAAACATAATCCTGGTTTTCTGCAAAAATTTCAGCAAAAATTTAGTGCATGAAATTTTGAGAAGCAAAGAGAACTCATGTCCCTCCTTCTTAGAAAATGAAATTTTCTCTACCTTTTGGGTCTCTCTGAAACTGACCTTAATGGGATAGATTCTCAAAGCCTGAAAACTAGCGTTTTTAAGATAAAAATGTTCAATTTTTTTTTTTCTTCTGAGACAGGGTCTTGCTTTATAGTTCAGGATGGCCCTAAACTCATTGTGTAGCCCAGGCAAGCCTTGAACCCATAGTAATTCTCCTGCTTCTATTTCCTGAGTGCTGGGATTACAAGTGTTAGCCACAACATCTGGTGCTGTGGTGTGTGGTACTGGGGATTGAACTTGGGACCTTACACTCAAGAAGCAGACACCAGAACCACTGAGCTAAATCTCCAGGCCAAAAATGTTCCAATTTTTTTTTTTTTTTTGAGACAGAGTCTTGCTTTGTAGTTCAGGAGGGCCCTGAGCTAACTGTGTAGCCCAGACAAGCCTCAAACTCAGCAATCCTCCTGTCTCTGCCTGCTGAGTGCTGGGATTACAGGCGTGAGCCACCATGCCCAGCACTGTAGTATGTGGTACTGATTGCTGGTGGGCGTGAGTCACCATGCCCAGCATTCTATGTGGTTACCGGGATCGAACTCAGAACCTTGCACTTGTAAGGCAGGCGCCAGAACCACTCAGCTAAATCTTTGGCCCAAATGTTCCAATTCTTAACTTCATCAAATCAAGTTTCAGTTAAAACTGCAGTGAGTTCAGAAAAAAAGGCTGGACCATGCCCCACTGCTACTATGCATGGTAACATTGTTCCTCTGCTTTTCAGTCAATCCATTGTTCCTTTGTTGTCCCTGTGAGTGTTCACCTTGCCAGTAATGCACAAGAGGCATCTATTTACTAGATAGAGATCTTTTACTAATGGATATCAGATGCATTCTAATCAAGAGCATGCTGCAATGAAAAGCTACTGCCCTCACCATCAGACCAGAAAATAGGAAAAAGAGCAGAAAAAACAATTAGCAAACTACACTGACTCTCAGAGGTCCTGATGGCAGTGGAAGATGAAGAAAAATTAAACAACTTGGGAATGATATGTTCTTGGGTTTTTGTTCATTCAGTACTGAAATGACTATATCATCAAGGAAAAGAGTGACTAGATAATGAAAACTACATGAAAAGATCACCTTTAAGAAACCATGAGCAGAGAGAAAAGACCACCAACAAATTTGAATTTGTATCAGTGGTTACTCAGAAAAAGGGTTACTATCTAAAATTTAAAGAGCTTAAAAAAAATCCCCCCCATTTAAAGACCCAATTCAAAAGTGAGCATCTGAAATGAACAGATACTTTCCAGAGAAAGAAGTAAAAGCAGCTAAGAAACATAGGAAGAAATGTTCAACATCACTGGTCATTCAAGACTTGCAGATGAAAACAACAGTGAGATTCCATCTCACTCTGCAAAGAATGGCTGCTATCTCAAAATTAACCAGCAAAAAATGCTGGCAAGGCAGTAGGGAGAAAGGAACCCTTCTCCACTGTCGGTGAGGATGGAGACCGGTATAACCACTGTGGAGATCAGTGTGGAGATTCCTCAAAAAACTTGGATGCGAGATCCCATTTGACCTTGCTATTCCCTCGCTAGGTATGTACACAAAAGAGTTAAAAGATTCATATCAAAGTGACACATGTGCACCCATGTTCATAGCACCTCAGTTTGTGATAGCTAAATCTTGGAAGCAACACACATGCCCATCAACTGGACACTGGATAAAGAAGATGTGTTGTTGTTGTTGTTTATATAAAATGGAGTATTACTCTGCCAAAAAGAATGATAAATTTGAGTCATTTATATTCAAATGGGCGTGCCTTCAGGGCATACTCATAAGTGAGATAAATTGGTCCCAGATCTGTAAATATCGTATCTTTTCTCGGGTATGAGAAACCGAAGATGTAAATAAGCTGTAGAATGTATGGTAGATATTGAGAAATATAATATATTCAAAGGGAAATGGGACATGGGGTAAGTAAAAAGGGGAAGAAAATATGATGATAAAAAAAGGGAAACAAAGCTTATGTATATAGGGTAGATGGGGGAATGGGAAAAGATAAGAATTAACGTGTGTCATATACTAGTACAAATTCTCTATATTGTGTATGATCATGATGTGGATATATAATTACCAATAAAGGTTCAAATAAAAAAATTTAAAAATCACCTTGGGGTGAGAGATTTAGCTCAGTGGTTTCAGCGCCTGCCTCACAAGTGCAAGGTCCTGAGTTCGATCCCCAGTAACCACATACAAAACTGAGCGTGGAGACTGACGCCCACCAGCAATCAATACCGCATACCACAGTGCTGGGCGTGGTGGTTCATGCCTGTCATCCCAACCCTCGGGGAGGCAGAGGCAGGAAGATTGTTGAGTTTGAGGCATGCCTGGGCTACATAGTGAGCTCAGGGCCAGCCTGAACTACAAAG